>OY757906.1:72373565-72568696 GCA_963585895.1 Sepioteuthis lessoniana | reverse complement strand
ATGTCGGTCACGTCCAAATAATGACAAACGTACAGCATCGAAATTTGTTTAGAGTTAGACGCCATCAGAGAAAAATGTAACATTGTAAGCAAATGGGCTGTGAATAAATAAATTATTTAAAAAGTCAGCCTCCAAAAGAAAAGGAAGTTGAAAAAGTTCAACATCTCGCCCAGTGAGCGAGAAATAACAAGATATGCTTGATCTAGCATATGTTCGGTCTTGAGGAGGTCACTAGCGATGACGGGAACTGTCCGGACGATGTTACCGATGCGAAGATGAAATGAATCTCAATATAAGACAATAAATTTCTAGATTCTTTCTCTTTTGGTTGCAGGGAAGGAGATAGTTGTTCGAGCGAACGGACAACGGGGAACGAATTCAAGATATAAGAAGAGTCGGTTCCAATCATAGAGCTTACTCCGCGTGTTGTCTTTGTCATCAATTTCTGCCAGCTTCCACGGCCTCAGAAGCTGAACGGAGAGAATAAAATAACTGAGTTCTTAACTTTTAACGTTGTATTTCTATGTTTTTTCCTCCATGTCCAAGGATTATACATTACAGTAATCGGTGAGTACACTACAAAAAGATTAAAAGACCAACAACTATGGCGGGCGTAATGATAGTGACTGAGCTGTGAGATATGAACCTGTCATTGAGTAAAATCAATGTTTCCTAACCTTTTAGCGTGAATTTCCATCCTGAACTCTTGAATGTTTTCTGCTGCATCATAATGTAAGTCACCGCACTTTCATAACTATTAATTAAGGGGATGCGATACGGACTCCGTTGAAAAACACAGCTGCAGCGTCATTATTTGTGGTTGAATCAGCTTCATTTTTCTTGTTTGAAAAATTATCGTTGCTGCTTCACTTTTCTTTAATCTGTTCAGCCGTTGTAAAAGAGAAGTTCTTTATCGTTATAAACACCATACGAGATGAATCAAGGTCAAGTGACGGTGAAAGCACCGGTTCCTGCTAAATTATCGAAGGTAAAAAGCAATGGGCCAGTTCAGTTTTTAGATGGGTGACTACTTAAGTAACAGCAGGCGCTGCAAGTCACCCTGCGAGCCTTATCTAAGCAAAGCTGAGTAAATAACATCATACAAGATTCTTTGAATTTGATTCAGGATCCGTAGGCTGCCCACTTCGCACTGCCAGATTGACACGGTAGCGACGTATGTACACTGTTAATCTCAATTTATTCAGATTTTACAGTATGTTGTTCTTCCTTTATCGATATTTCCATGATGATGATATACATATATGTTCACTGCCTCTTCAACTCTCTAAGTGCTCCCCGTATTGTGGAATAGACGAGTAGCAGCATAAAAACAAAACACAGGTTTAACTGATTGAATACAGAAACAACTCAAAGTGTAATACAGATTATAACGATATCTATATATAAATTATATTAAAAATATAAAAAGAATGAAGTTATCTTTACCAAGACAATGAATGAAACCTTTATTTTCTCGAAATTAGTCCTGGTGATATCGACGCACAGATACTGGTGAGTTTTCTATTAAAGAAAGCATCTTCGAAATATTTTTTAGATTAATTATTAGTTTAAGAAACCAGAAAAAGTTATGCAGAGTTGTGTGTGGAGAGGATGGAGGATGCTGCACATTCATAATTCTGTGTTTCACTCAAAATTGCTGATAAAAATCTATCGAAGATTGGAACTGAGTAATCTAGAAATGATCATTTTATTATATAACCTTTGCGCACGTTTTTTTATTTAATTTTAGACTTTAGAATTAAAAAAATCTAATCTCTTTCATGAACTCGTATATATTTTACTCGTATATTTATTACTCTTATATCTTTTACTCGAATATCTGTTACTATCTTTATTCACCTAAGAGTAGACACAGCAAACTGTTAATGACAAAAATGTGTTTCGCACTCATCAGGTTAATTAAACAGTATGCCGTTGGTCTGGTTTGGTTTCTTTTTTATAGGTAGATCAAGCTTGGACTGGAAATTTGCTGTCAAGAAAGATTTCAAAAAGTCAGTCAACTAACCAAGTGGATATAATAGAATAATATATCCTGGGAAGAAATTGCTTAATTACATAAAAAAGCAACAGCGTAAAAAAATTCAAGATTAAATTGGATGTTTTCAGAAAAAATAGTGAAAAAAAGAATTTAAGAGGACATTTTGGGGAACAATTACTTAGGAAAATTTGATCCGTATATAGATATTATATAAATAGTGTTCTATCCAAAGATTCTGTTTTAAAGATTGATGGGAGAAGATAGTAAAAAATGGAGTTGCCCAATGAGGCGTTATGAACAAATAATAAATAAATTTAGTGCTGCAGTTTTCTTCATAGAGCAGCTTCAGAAAATAGGCCCCATATGTGAAACTATTTGCAACGGATATATTTTTTAAGAGTCAACAGACATGAAATTTCCTGAGCTAATTATATAGTTATTTGCGAATTTTTGCTTGAAGTTATTTAATGAATAAAAATGAAAAGTACTTTTCTCAGATCAAGTCTTAAATTGAAAGTAACTAATTCGGGTTTGTAATAAACACGTCTAGATGACTGAACTTAATCACTGAAGACGATTGATTTCATTAAGTTTATAAAAATTCATTCCGAATTCTTAGGAATAAATTGAAAAGCTCTCACAGACTTGAATAAGCTAGTGTACATGATAAATAAAACTAGATCCTCCTTGAGGAATTTTATAAGGCGGTAAAAAGCTGTTTTCGCTTCCTCCTACGTATGTTCTGCACAAGCATCCGCTTCCTTTAGTCATACTGTTTTCATCTGCTATAGAAAAAATGGGAAAGGAGCATTTTGTGGACATCGCGCATTTAAGATATAGATTTTCTTCTCACTACAGCAATCTCCAAAATAAACATTCAAAATAGTTCAAAAGAAGAATATCACATCTGAACATGCAACTATGCAATATTTGTTATATATATATATATATATGTATATATATATAATTTCGGCCAAAACTTCAAATGGAAGAATTTGACCTTAATCAAAATCAAAACTAAGCGAAATATATATATATATATATATATAGATATATATAGATATATATGTATATATATATATACACAAAAAAAAGACAAAAATAAAAAATAAACAAACAAGAAAAAAATCATTTTTTATATGGGATTTCATGAAATTTCAATGTTCTTATTTGTATTTTCTTTACATATACATGTATTAATAAAGTGGAAGAAAATTTTTATGGAAGATTTTTCACTAATTCTTCTTTAAAATAAATTTGATGAATATTAAACAATAATTCTATCAGAGAAACTCTTGAGCGTTTCTTCGCTTTTCGGCTCCGGTCATACTCACATCCGGTCATACTCACATCCTGCTATGCGCAGGATGTGGCATAAAGACAATTTTTCAGTACACCAAAAGTTTTAATTCAGGGTTTTTTTTCCCTTAGAGTGATTCTTATACCAAGGCTAAATAACAAATCTGGCATAGAATTTAGTAATAATTAAGGGAAAGAGAAGAGATGGATTCATGTCTTTCCCAAGGGCATTAGCGTGAAGTGAAACAACCTCGCTCAGGATTTGAACTCGTGTTATCGATTCCATTTCCAATAACGATAACCGTTATGCCTCACTGAATAAACATGTCGGAAGAGTCTGAATGAGTAGGTAAATGTGCATAAAGATAGAGATGCAAAAATGAATGAGAATAGAGTGAACTAAAATAGTTCTATGAGAATTAACCAAACAGTTACTTATCTAAAAAGCCTTCGGACCTCATCTCTAACGGACATTAGTGCAATGAATCTACAACAACACCCCTCCTTGGTCCTGACAACAACTTTCAACTTTATATTGTGTCTTAAAATTTTACTTGATGTAACCATTGTAAACAAATTTAATTTCTATTTACCGCCAAATAAATGATTTGACTATTGAATCACAAATCATAACTGATTTACCAGTATTTAATACAATTTACATGAGAAAAGAATCTGCAAACTATAAATGCACACTCACCTTTAATTCTTGAATTAATCTTTAATGGAAAAAATGGTTTGGTTGGCACTGTGGAGTTCACGAATATTAGGTTGCAGGTCTGTGACGCAGAAAAAGTTTAATGAAATCAGAGCCAGATCGTTCGTTCATTTAAATGATACGTATTTTTTGAACAGGTCATACGTATGTGAACGACACATCACTAGTGGCCATCAAGCCTGATCAGGTGTACGATATCTGGTTTCTAGTCAACATGATCTAGCGATTTTTTACTACTATTATAAAAGGATTTATAAATGAAAACTAGCAAATTCACCCCTACATTTTATTCAACCTTCAAAAATTTTGTTTCTCTCCAGGGGTCTATATGGACCAGTTGCAAAGTCCTGGTTGGTTATTTGGTTGTTTTGTTTTACGGCGTATCAACTCTTTCGGGTCATTTAACACCGGATTAAATTTCTAACAATTCAGTTTAGTATAAGTATAGTTTTTGTTTACAAACAGTTAAATGTCAAAGCAGTTCGATTTCAAACAATTCAGTTTAGTTCTATTTGACCCTATCAGGTGCGACCGCGCCAGAGTGGACCTGGGAGCAATGGCAATGAAGGGGTACTCCGCATTATCCAAAACTCCAGTATTACTGGAACCTCACCATCAGATTGTTTAGTATCATATCCATGACATTCGTTGGGGGAGTCTTACCCCGCTGCAGAGAGGCAGTTGGTGTATTCTACAGTCTCAGCCGACTGGGCAAGAAAAGTCCTGATATAGATAGTGACCAACTTACGCTGAACTCACCGGTTACCGTCTGAGCTGTGAAGTTAAGCAACGAAAAGTCTGTTCAGTAATCAGATGGATGATCATTTAGTAACGGCTGCTTCAGTAAGCAACCTGAGGCTGGTGGGTCAGACAGAACAAAGCGCGGTAAATTATAATTACTAAGCGTAGAGGTGTAGAAACTGGTCTCATATGGGTCAAATAGATATGTACATAGTAAATCTCAAAGAACTGCTTTTACCTCAATTGCCAGCCAATTACGCAAAAATACCGATCGCAAAACTTCCAACTCCACTCGGAAATGAGAACACAACAATTCCGAAACTTTAAAATAGACTGGGACGGCTTTATACAAATTACTTACCCACCCCATCATACAGTCAAACATTCAGCTATACAATAGCACATTATGAAATCTACCCTGATTTTTTTTAGCACCGACCCCAGAAAATTATTTCCCCCGCAGGAAGTCTTGGGGACGAAGAAATCGAATCCCGTGGTGAGTAGGATTTCGTTTTCTTCCATTTTGCAAAGCGAGAACGGGTCAATTCAAAAATATTTGATTCGTTTAAGATCAAGAACATGGGATTGTAATTTCATGTGTCCTAACTGAAATCATGTTTAATCCAGCTTATATATCAAGGATGAATTTATTCAGGTTATAGCCAATGATATGCTACAAGCAGATATGTTGGCTAAAGCAGGGTCACTGAAAACCCTTGAACAAAGTGTGAACAACACGGAAGCATTTGAAACAGCCATACAAGATCGAAACAAGATGTCATGTATCTTCGACGTAGCGTCACTTCAGATATCAATATATAGTTGACAAAGACGGGATCAAAATATAAAGCAAACAATGAACAACTATAATCCTTATCCAATTACTACTCAGAACAATGACAACAACACTGCCGGAACCCGACACTGCCGTAATGAATGCGAAGGTTATAGTAGATACCATGATGGTAGCCATGGAACAAACAACTGGTAACAATTATGCATAGCATGGGGCCAAACATGCAACGCTTGTGGCAAGGGGGACCGTTTTGCAAAAGTAAAGAATCAATGAAGTACCGTAGACGAAGAAGCCATTATGGATAACCTCATTGCACATTTGTTGAATCCAGAAACTGATACTTACACGTCAAGTAATGGCAACAGTCACCAAGAACATTGATTTTTTCCTCCTCACATCCAGATCTAAGACGAGCCAAGGGCATCCGCAATACCAGCAGGACCAGGCTCAAGATCTTACCTGATAGTGATGACACCATATACTTCAAGGGATCAAAATATCAACAAAATATCGGACTCTCAGAAATTTAATCCCATAAAAAGTACATTCCGTGTTGAGGAGTTATCCTTAATGTGTCATAACTGGCTTCCTATCATAGTCCCAGTAGGGGAAAGATCTACAAAAGCAAGACATTATTCTTCAGCAAGACGACCTGCTTTGATGTGGGCATATTACCCCTATGCTTTTCCCAACCCTTGACAATGCCGTCCTCTTCTATAATTAATTCCGTGACATACGATAATTTCTCCCCAGATCCACATCCTCACACATTAAACCCTTCTTCCCACGACTTTAAGTCGAAACTGATTGAAACCCCACAACTACATAATTGCCCTAAAACACTTCCATTTTGGACAGCTAGTAAAAATATGGATAAGCTCAAGTTGTTAGTTGTTTGACCAATTTCCCACAATGGTTTTTGACAACTGTGGAAAATTTTTCGTCGTCCTGCCTACATTCACTTCATTGATAGTTCAATTCCTAAAGCTAGACATGCCATACCATTTCAAACAGCAAGTACGATAGGTCCTTTGAGACAACTTGAAAAGTGGTATTATTACACCAGTACCCATTGTTAGCCCTACCAATTGCTGTGGTATTACGGTTATCACACAAAAAAAAAAAAGGAAAGAAAAAGGAAAATTTTGGTGAACGGTTGATTATCAACATGTAAACTTGCAATGTCAACGGGAAATACCCCAGATTAGATCGCCATTTCAATTAGCACTATAACTCAAAGAAGACTGTGTTGTGTTCCGTAGATGGTTATTACTCGATCCTCTTAGATGAAGAATCTCAACCACTTACGACTTTGATGACAGAGTGGGAACGTTTTGTGTATCTCAGGATACCCCAATGATGGTTTGCTTCGGTGATGCCTACTCATAGATTTACGACGACGTAATCAAAGACATTCCACGCTAAGTAAAAAATGTTTATGATGTTCTAATCTTCTACCACAACATAGAGGATGCATTCAATCAGACGTTTGAATATCATGTTGCGCAAAAAATGTAATCGTCTTCAATATAGAGATAAATTTCAATGTTGTTCAGTTTAGAGGCCTTCAAATAAAACGATGAAGAGTGACACCTGAAAGTATGCTCTTTGTATTTCCCCATCCCAAAGAATATCACTGATGCCAGGTCTTGGTTTGGGCTAGTAAACCAAGTAGCCTGAGCATATTCTTTAAGCCCTATAATTTAACCCTATCGGAATTTTGTCAAACAGAATTCACATTTTGCTGGGAACCAAAATCTCAAAAATGCATTTCGACAATTGAAGCAGATTACCGTAGGTGAAAAAGGTGTTGCGACTTTTGATACTAAGCGAGTAATCTGCCTCGGGCCAGACAGGAGCAAAGAAGGCTTGGGTTTCCCGCTGTTGGAGAAACATTGTACATACCCGACTGAGAAAGCTCCAGTCAGTTGTCCTGAGGGATGTCGCGTCGTATATGCAGGCAGTAGATTTTGCGCCGATGCAGAATGCCGGTATTGAAGGTGAAGCAGCTGCGATTGTCTGGGTATTAGAAAAATGTTGCATGTTTATAATGGGATGGTCTAAAATAATAGTGGTAACAGATCATCAGCCACTAACGGGAGTATTTGCGGACAGAGACCTAAGTGAAATACGTACCTCCTACTTTTTAAACCTCAATAGGTTCTGGGGCTATTTCTCGCAATCTTGTTGCTATGGTGGAAGCCCTTCTTTGCCTATTTTCCACGCACCCATCCCCCCTAGATGTTCAAGTCTCTGATAATATAAATGCTATAGTAAAACCAGCAAGAATAAAAATAACGGGTTATGATATCATTTTCGCATCCAGCCAACATAATCAAAATTATTCAACCCTAATAAACTCAATGGAAATAGAATTCCCCAACAGACTTTTCCTGATAAAACTTAAGATCCACGATTTCTATGAAGTGCGGCACAACCTCGGCGCTGATAGTGGTTTAGCACAAATGAATTGAAGAACTAGAGTGCCCAAATCCCTCAGAGGAAAAGTATTCAGTTCACCAAGGGTTATTTAGCTTGAAGGCCCGTGCCAATGATTCACTGTATTGGCCAGGTATGAATGCTTCAATGCGCAATTTCAGAGTTAATTGCATAGCATGGTCCCGAGTCAACCTCGAGAACCAATCACTAATACCCAATCCCCAGATTGGACTTCCAAATGATAGTAATGGATCTCTTCTATGTCGTTTGGGTAGATAGATTCACCGGTTGGCTTATTTTGTATAATCTAAAACCACGTTACGCTACCACCTCCAAATTAATATCTATTTGTCGGGGACAAATGATGTCCCAGAGGAACTTATACAAATGATGTCCCAGAGGAACTTAGCGATGGTGGCCCACTTTTCATGTCCAGTCTATTTCAGCAATTCCAAAGAACGTGGTATGAAGAGCACAGACTGTTTTCAGTAGCAGAGCTTACTATAAAAACCTCAAAGAGGATAGTAAATGGCAACACGGATCCTTAGGTTTCATTAAACAATGACATAATCTCCACCCTCTTCAGGAGGGTGATATAGTAGCTATACAAAAACAGCTCAGCCGTCGGTGGAACATTACGGGCAAAGTAATTACGGTTCTTACTGATCGCGAATACCGAATCAGAGTTAATGGATCAGGCAGGATTGCACTTAGAAATCGCCGTTTCTTGAGCCAGGTGGAATTTCAAACCATGTCCACTCCAATCCCGAGAGCACTGTTCGAGCCCATTCCAATTCCCCAAACCATGTCATTAATGACATCCATGCAACAGATGATATCCCACGAGAGGCACTTACACTTTATCATGCCCACGGTATACAAAACGCGTGCCATCAAGTATTCCTCACACCCTATTTAGACTACTCCCGCATTACATTGCGGGCCCTAAAGAACTGTCTATTCTTCCTATAGCCTTACCTGCACGCTGTAACGGGAGTTGTAGGAACAAGAGGGAATTATCTTCCAAATTGTATAAATGCAGAGTCAGCTGCATTTATGTAGAAATACGAATGAGACATATGTCACTTTAACTTTACTTCGAACACCAATAGTCTACACATTCGATGATCACGTCATCAGCAAGTCGCCCTGACAGCACGGATTTCCATGACTCTCTCCTTCTCTCTCTCTATTCGTCCATATCGTCCATCACTTCCGACAAAGCTTCGCACAGAGCTGATGTAAATAAGTTCTTATTGGTCGGTTAACACTGACATGTTCATATGTAGGGATCTATAGAAGAATGTCACTAATGAGTGCGTTATTGCTTCTCTAGCGGTGTCCCGCATGTCCTGTCCGTTTTACTTGGATGGTTTGTGAGATAGAAAGTGAGTGGTCGTACAGCTGTTGTTTTGTGGGGGTGTTGCTTCCAGGATTTATTCATTATAGCTCGTAGCATTCTTGTGTAGTTCCTATTTAGCTTTTTTCTTCATGTTTTTATTAGCGTCTATGAGGTATATCCATACAGTAGTATTGACACAGCAGGAGGTTAGAAGATATACAGTTTTATTTTATCGGATAGATCCAACTTCCATATGATCGATAACCTATCGATAGCAGTCTTTGCCTTCGCTAGGCCTTTATTAACATCACTTTCAGTTGATGAGACACCGCTAACGAGATACGTGAACTTGTCTACTAATTTCAAAGGACTGCCACTTAGAGTAGAGATGGCCTCTTCTCGTTTAAACCACATGTACTCAGTTTGGTTTGCGTTCACGTAGAGGGCAATGTTTTATTCTGCCTGCTTCAGGCTCTGCAGCAGAGATTTAGCTTGGGTAGGTGTATTTGCAAGATTCGATAATGACTATTAACTAAGACGAAACTACACAGTTGATTTGTTTTTGGAGGTAATATCTTGTGTAGCATCAGACCCAGACATTTTAGATGAGCTGATAACAGAAGAATGGTGCTCCATTGCTCCACAGAGTCACTGAACAACATTCCGTAGAGTTTTTTCTTCTCGACTAGTTGCTTTATCAA
This sequence comes from Sepioteuthis lessoniana, assembly GCA_963585895.1. Taxonomy (NCBI): domain Eukaryota; kingdom Metazoa; phylum Mollusca; class Cephalopoda; order Myopsida; family Loliginidae; genus Sepioteuthis; species Sepioteuthis lessoniana. Next base: position 72,558,661 of record OY757906.1, on the reverse strand, counting down.
GGCTGAAAAATAGCATGCCCTTTAATTTAGATAGGTTCGTTTTTATCCCAGGATTCATTAGCGTGAAGTAAAATACAAGCTGCCTCAACAAGGATTTGACCACTGTTCATCGACTCCGTTTCATATGGTGATAACCAATACACCACAGACATTGACATGAGTTAAAGGCTAAAAAAGCAAAAAACTATTAAACAAAACAAAGAACTCTAGAAACGTACATATATGTATACGCACGTATTTGCAAAAACGTGTAATTATGGATTTGAACAATGTCAGCAGTCAGAATAGCATCGACAAGAACATTTTTATTCTTTCTACTTATTATTATGCACATACATTTTTGCAATCTCCAATCAACCTACCAGCCGAACCGCTTAAACTATAAGACTTAACAAGCAACCATCATAAGCAATATGTATTCGTCCACATATCGGAGAGCGCTAATTTGCTGTCGTTACAAACCAAACCCACAATAACAGCAAAGCAGTAACGGCATTATGAAAAAGTAAACAAAATTTGTAATAATCATAATGAAAAACAAAAGATAAAAACAAAAACCGAAATCCTCCCCAAACAAACAAAAAACAAAACAAAAAACAAAACAAAAAACTTCTAAAGTTAAATAGAAAGGAAAAATGATATACAGAGAGAAATAACAAACGATGACTACCAGGAAGAATGAATGGCTGAGGAGAGAGAGAGAGAGAGAGAGAGAGAGAGAGAGCGAGAGAGAGAGAGAGAGAGGGAGAGAGAGAGAGAGGGCGGATATTCATAATGATTGATTTTCTAAAGCAAATATAGAGAAAGAAAATCAATGACCAGAAAGTGGAATAGAACAATTATAACTGAAAGAGAAAGAGAGGGTAGAAAAAGAAAGATTAAAAAATAGAGAACATATTCATGAGGATAACAAAAAAAGAAAGACGTCAAAAACATCCGACAGGCAAATAAAAATGTAAAAGAGAAATGGTATGAGCGAAAAACGAAGAACAGAAATAGGAGAATGAAAAAGTGCCGAAAAAGAGGGGGAGAATGAAAAGAAATGAAAGGAAGGAGGATAATGAGAAAGAGATAAAGGAAAGGAAATTGAAAAGGAGATGAAGGAAGTCGGAGATGAAAAAGATTAAAAAGGAAGGGGGAGAATAAAAGAGAGATGAAAGGGAGAATAAAAAAGAGTTGAAAGAAAAAGGAGAATGAAAGGGAAAGAACGAGTGACTGGAGAAACATGAAAGAATATGAGACATCAAAAGAGATAGATAGATAGATAGATAGATAGAGAGAGAGAGAGAGAGAGAGAGAGAGAGAGAGAGAGAGAGAGAGAGAACAGACAAGAATGAACGATAGGAGCATGCGAGATAAAGGAAGTAAAGTAAATAAATGAATACTGGAAAAAGACAAAGAGAAAGAAGAAAAATATGGAGAGAGAGAGAGAGAGAGAGAGAGAGAGAGAGAGAGAGAGAGAGAGAGAGCAGACATAGCAAAAGAAAACATGTGGAAAAGGGAGAGGGATTTCAATGGCAAAGATATCTATTGAAAGTGGGAATGCTAAACTAAATGCTAGAGAAATGATCCTGAATATACAGCCGACTGCATCATTTCTCATTAGACGGAATACAGACAGCGATGCTATCGCTGTACACAAGGGACCCGTACAGACACACAGACGCAATCTCAACATTATTTTTTTACTTTTTTTTACGGATGTCCTCGGGGCATTCTTTGTGAAATTAGATTTGGGAGGATTAGGAAATTTAAGATAAATGTGAATATTCTAATCATCTGGGGTTTGATGACGATATTGTTATGACAGCATCCGACCAAAGGGACCGGGCAGTTCGATGGTACTCCTCGGTGCCAAGACAAAATGCACTGTTTTTTTCCAACTTTCTAAAAATGAACTTATTTGTTATAAAGGAAAATTGAGACACTGGCAAGACCCAAGCTAGTACATGTGATGTGAACCAGTCGATCAGCCTCTTATTAAGTATCTTAGCATATTTACATTCGTGCAGTGGATGAGAAAAATACACACATACATATAAATCCAAGTGAGCGGTTATGAATGAGGATATTATTAGATAATGAGAGTGAAACCACTTATATATTTATACACACACACACACACACACACACACACACACACACACACACACACACACACACACATATATATATATATATATATATATATATATATATATATATCGACATAACGGTTATCGTCGTAGAAATTGGAATCGGCGACCCGAATTCAAAAACTGAACAAGGCTGTTTGCACTTCAGTTTGCGTTAACACCCTTGGGAAAAGCAACCAATCGAGGAGAAGGAATACTCTAAATTCCAATCAGTTTTACTTCGCTTAAAAATTGATCTTGTGTCACATCATGCTCGTAACGAAAGGTTGATATATATATATATATATATATATATATATATATATATATATATATATATATATGCACAGATATCAATATTATTCCATGAACGAAAGATATGTTACTATAACTCCTTTCTCATCAATCAAACTTTCTTTTTCATGTATATTATCTAAATTCTCATCATGTTTGCATATGTGAAACCGTAACTCAGAAAAACGGCACATCATTGCAAGATTTTTATTAGAGCAATTCATTTAAAACGCTCTAACTGAGAGAATAATTTCCTCTTCAATTTTTAACTGGATGATCATCTTGTGGGGGTCTACCTTAGCGCTGAATATCATTTTTTAACCATCGAAATTCTTGATGCAATGGAGATAATTATGAAATGCCAACTAAAGTTATTCTCTTCTTGCTAAATAGAAGCATTAATATCATCATGGAGGGTTTCTTCAACTGGAATCAACAGGTTCACGAGTAGTCTAGTCTAGTCTAGTCTAGTCTAGTATATATATATATATATATATATATATATATATATATATATATATATATATATATATATGAAGTGAAAAAAATCAAAGAAAACAGAATGAAAAGAGATAGAAAGAGAATGAGATTGAGTGAACTTTAAATTTTTCTTTTTCCCCCTCTTTACCGTTCTCTTTATTTTACACGAGATCTCTGTTAAAAGTTTGTATAAAAAGCAAATAACCTCACACAATACCTGTTTGACTTGAAACTCGGAGTATGGGCAGTATTTGCAATTGCGACCATTTTAGTTTGTTAGACTTTACTTTAGCTCTACTTAATAGGAGCATCGAGGACTAAAGTAAAGTAAATTAAAGTCTAGCAAACTAAAATGGTCGCAATAGCAAATACTGCCCATACTCCGAGTTTCAAGTCAAACAGGCTGTACGATTTTCAGGTATTGTGTGAGGTTATTTGCTTTTTAAACGCCTGTACAAAAAAGTCTGGAAACTTATTGAATGAACCACGTATATATATATATATATATATATATATATATATATATATATATATATATATATATATATATACGTGGTGAATTCAATAAGTTTCCAGACTTTTTTTGTACAGGCGTTTAGAATTGTCGTAGACTCTTGAAAATTCAGTATGTTATTGCTATATACATCTTATGAGATGACTGACCAATATTTATGATTTCAGGTTCAAATGAACAACTACAGCTGGAATTGCAATACACCCTACTAAAGCCTGATTGTCACAGCTGGTGATTTTCAAAAATGCAATCTGGACGTGAGGACACTTTAGAAGAACTATATGCAATATAATTCTGTTTTAAACTTGGAAAAAATGTCACAGAAACGTATAGGGAATGCTTCAGACTGCTTTTGGAGTATTTTGCATGAATCTAGCATCAGTTTTTGAGTGGCATAAGACATTCAAGGAAGGCAGGGAGTCTGTGAGGGATGATGAGAGGTGTGGGAGGAGTAAGGAAGTCAATACACCAGAGTTGATTGGTCAATGGGTTAGGGTTAGGGTTACTATGTTGAGGTTTTAAGGGAGTTCAGCAAGAGATTCTGTCGGAAGAGGCCAGCACTCTTCAAATCAGATCAGTGGCATTTCCATCGGGACAATGCACCAGTCCACAACTCCATCCTTGTCACAGACTATTTGAGCAAGTTGGGCACCAATACAGTTCCTTACCCTCCCTATAGTCCAGACCTTGCTCCCTGTGACTTTTGGTTAGCCCCTAAACTCAGAGGCTGTCGTTATGAGACAATTGAGGAGATGAAACAGGGTGTGACGAAGGTCATTGACATGCCCACACTAGATGACTTCCATAGGGCCTTCCCGAAGTTGTTGGAACGGTACAACAAGTGCATTACAGCTGGAGGAGATTACTTCGAAGGGAACTAGAATTTCATGTGTGTACCATCAATAAAAGTACCCATACGAAAAAGTCTGGAAACTTATTTAATGATCCTCGTATATATATATATATATATATATATATATATATATATATATATATATATATATATAGTCTGAATATTGTAAACACTAAATGAAACTTCAAGTAACAGAATTCTAGTATTCATAATCATATTTTGGTTTTATACCTGTTTTGCCTTAATAGCATCGAGTCGCTATTTACGCAAAAACCTTCATACTTTTCTTTTCTTATATATGATGAAAATACAAATCCTCTTTCCTGCATTTGCTACTTCACATTGTACCAATTAATTGACTTTGCGGCTGGGTTTGGGACACTGAGTAGATTAAATACTCTAAACTTATATCTTATCATTTATCATGTTGTCCTGGATATGACATCTGGTGGTGAGGCTCTAGTTCTGAAACTCTGTTGAATATCTAGTACTCCTTGATTTCCATTACTCCCAGGTTCACTGTCACCCTGGGTGGTATTATCTGTTAGGGTCCTATCTATGAGTAAAATAGAGCTGTTTAGAATTACTTGTATTCGATAGGAATACTTGATATGACTATGTGAAAAATACTCTTAAGATTCAACTACACAAAAATGTAATTATAAATGTACAATGTACGCGATTTCCTAACTCGAGACATGAAATAACCCTAGATGGGTTGAAATTCTGTTAAAATCAATTATTTTACATTTGTATGCATTAGATTTATGATGAGTTAGTTTTAATTAAAAAGAAAAAAAAGTTTTCTATTTTGTTGTCAGTCTCTCTCTTGTTAAAGAGAGCACAGAACTTTAGCTCACATAATTTTTACCAGACTTTAAGTTTCTACATTCAGTAAAATATTCAACCAATAAATCCTATTTTTTCACATATTTAAGACGAAGCTACACCACTTCCTTAAAATCTTTTCTGCTAAAACATTGATTATTTTCTGCATTGAATTTTATTTCATTATCTTTATGTTTCATTTTTAAGTTGTTTTCTTTTTGTCAGGAATATTAAGAAATAGTAGAAGAATTAAAACACATATACTGAAGGATAAAATTCCATCAGCGCAAATAGCAATGACAATAACAATTTCATTTACTCAACCAAACAATCAAACAGCTAAAGAATGTCATTAGAAAATGAGAAAAATTAAGGAAGCAGCAAACATCGAGACGTTTAAGAAATGTATAAACCAGACCAGCATAGAATTTTACTCACTGTAGTTATCACGGCTCAAAAGAAGCAAGAAACGAAAAATGGAGTTTGGGGAATAAATCTGGAAGGACTCAATGTAAAAATCCTGTTCGATACAGTTTTTGCTTTATGCTCCGAAGAGACCAGAGCAAGAACCTCTTCCCATATGTAGGTGTGTATTACATCTGAAGAAGAACAGAGAATGTACCGGTTGAAAAATCGTGTAAGATAAAATAAATAAAGAAGGAATTTAATAGTCCCAAGAATACATAGATTATTACTCAATATCAGTCAAATACACATGCGTTGGTTGGTTACTTTGTTTTATGGCATATCAACATTCGTGGGTTACTTAATACCAAAGCCATACTTGTAGAACAGCAGTGATACTATTTAACTCATTGCTGGGGTGGTGATACCTTTCTAGAAGGTATAAGTTCGAAATGAACGTAATAGCGCGACTGGAGCTCGCATTCGCTTACTTCGAGGTTGCAGTCCGGCACTTTTAGCTATTACACCACAGGGACTCCTCCTGTATATACATAATAAATAGGCGAATGGTTGGTTGGTTGGTTAGTTTCTTTGTTTAATGGCATATCACCCTTCGTAGGTAATTTATACCAAATCCGTCTTTGTAGAGCAGTAGTGATACTATATAACCCATAGCTGGAGGGATAAAGAGGTTTATACTTTTTCCAAAAGTGTTAGTCCGAAAGTGAAATTAATAATGAGGCTGGAGTTCGAACTCGCTTATTACAATGTCCCAGTCCATGATATTAGCAACTACGCCATGGAGTCTCCCCTTGAAGTGAATGAACGGGTTAACGGAGATACGAAAGTAAGATACTGATAAGTGATAAAGGAAATACAGAGATTGTAGACTAAAATGAAAGAAACACTGCTGAAAGCTTGCTGACACGCATACGTACACGGATACAAAACTGAATACTCCCACCACTAAATATATTTCCATTGAGCCTTTCGTATATTTTCCGATGAAAGATTTCGCTTGAAAATTAATATATACACTTGTTTTAATTTGTTCCCGTGCTATATCAAACAGTTTTTTCGTTTTGCATCTTGATCAATTAGGAAACTTCCCTCCCCAATAATATATATACATATGTGTGTGTATGTGTGTGTGTGTATGTGTATCAGCCTATATTTTCCCCTTGCAGCAACAGTTCGAGGATATTGTCCTAATGAGTAGAGTGTTCGCCAATGGTCAGAGAGACCGGGTTTCAATTCCTGTTCAAGTCATACCAAAGACTAAAAAAAAAAAAAAGTACTTGGTGCTACCTTGCTTAACACTCAGCACTATAAGGTAAAGGATCAAGGGTAAAGTAGAGCAATTCAGGGAATGGAGTAGTGCTCTCCTCTACTCCTCGGTGTAGTAGCTATTGAAAAGGGAACCTTCGGGTCACCCTCGAGTAAGGTCGCCAACTTTACTTTATAAACAAAGACAGATGCACGTACATTTATTTGTTTGTGTGTGTGGGAGTATTTTACCCAACCCTAAAGAAATCAGTCTGCTTTACTACTATTTACCCATTGATAGGGGAAGGGAGAAGAGATGGATTCATGCCTTTTTTAAGAGCAATAATGCAAAGTGAAACACAAACGCCCTAGTCTAGGATTTTTACTCAGAGTGCCGATTTCATTTCCTATGACTCTAACCATTACTGTGTGTGTGTGTGTGTGTGTGTGTGTGTGTGTGTGTGTGTGTGTGTAGAGGGGTAAGAGCAAGCGAGAAAAGTAAATTTAAAAATAATCGATGTAGAACGTCTTTGAAGTTAGGAACCCCCACCTCTCTTAACTGGTATTGCTTGAATTCGAAATACCTAAGAAGTATTTTTGCTATTCTTGAGGCATCTTTTGAGAAAGTTGATTCGGCAACCAATTTTAGCACGTCTTTCCGATAGTTGGAATAGTTTTTTAGTAATTGCAAATTCGGCTTTGTTCAGGCGTAGGGATAAAAGTATTTTGTAATTTGCTTGAAGCATTGCACAAATTATTTTATTTTATTGTATTGAATTAATCTAGAGGGTTATTGCAATGCGAAATAATAATTATCTGAGTATGATTAATTTCTAACATCCCACGTGGCACCATGGTTACAATACCCAACATGACGTTTAAACATCCCACGTGACACCATGTTTACAACGTTAAAACAAGTTTGAACATCCAACATCATATTCATTTATAAAAAAGTCTCAGACGATGAAGTTTTACTTTGAAATCAATTAGACTCAAATAATTATTATTTCGCATTGCAATAGCCTTCTAAATTAATTAAATACAATAAAATAAAATGTATAATGCTTCATGCAAGTTACAAAATATTTTTAACTTTAATGATAGATAACCTACCTGGAATTGTTTGGAGAATTAAACCCCTTCGCATTTTTGGTGTAAACACGATTTTTCGCCCGGTAAATCAGCTCCAATCAGGTTTATAATCAGAGAGAAAATAAACGTCAACTTCCTTTTCATGAATAATACCAAATAGACCAAATCATTTTAGTGGTGTTACCAAGTACTCAGGGGATACCAAATTGTACCTGGAGGGAGTAATCCAATACACGATTTATTCAACTTCACACAAGGCCAACATGAATGTAACACAAGTTCGGTTTAGAGCAACCCTCGGGGGTGGAAGTGGAATCGAAAATTGCTCATGTTCCTTCGGCATACCTCTTCAGTGACGCCTCAGGCATCGACCGATCAACACAGCCCAGACAACTTTTGGACGAGGGGACAGGTGCTGTTTGGGAGTTCTCTAATATTCGTTTTGCCAAACCAAAGAAAAATCATTCCGTGTTCAAATCTTTACTACTTGATTTTGATAAGTTGATATATCCCATTCCTTTCAATTCACTCTCTCCACAACGGTTGCTAATAACAAGAAGTTTGAACGAAACTTAATATTTTAGATTCGCATACAAAGGTGATTATACATTGTCTAATTTGGAAACAATCATATATGAAATAACTCAGAAAAATATCTATTAACATAATAAAAACTCTTCGGGCAATTGAACCACTTCGTATACTTAATGTTGTTAACACACTTTTTCAGCAGATAAATTGATAGCCATCGTCAACGATGACGTCATCATCATCATCATCATCAAATCATTTTGATAGCATGGAGTCCCCTGACTTTCTATCACCATCTGTCCCTATTATCCATCGCATCTGGCAAGTTTTCTTGACTGCATTCTTATCGTGCTGGTGTATGTAAGTCTTTGCTGGACGGCTGGTACAGGCGTGTCCATGTCAAGGAGTCCATTAGAGAAAGTAACTTATAATTTTATCTTTGCTTCTCCACCAGTGCCCTGCATATCTTGATAATCTTACTTGGGTGGTTTGTGAGATAGGAGGTAAATGGCCTTACAGCCGCTGTTTTGTAGGATGTTGCTTCCAAAATTTGATCAAGACAACACGTAACATTCTTATGCAGTTCTCGTCTACCTTTTTCTTTATGCTTTTCGTTAGTGTTCAGGTGGGGAAGCCATACAGTAGTACTGACACTATCACGGTTTGGAAGAAATCTCGTATTATTTTATCAGAGATATCAAATTTCGATATGATCAATACCCTGTCAATAGCAACCCACACCCTCCTTTTGTGTAAGTTGAGATCATTTTCAATTGATGATATTTTGCTTTCGAGGTATGTAAATTGATTTACAAATTTCTGAAGCTTGCCACTTAAAGTGGAGATAACTCCATCTTGTTTAAAACGCATGAACTCTATCTTATTTGCGTTCACATAGATGCCAATACCTCCTGCTACTTATTCTAGGCTATGCAGTAGGTATTCAGCTTAGGCAGATGTATTTACGAGAAGTACTATATCATTTATGTAGTCTTCGTCTGTTAATGTTTCAGCAAGACATTGTTTGGTTCTTGTGTTGTTTTTTTTTTAGTGTAAAACCGTTTATTTTATTAGATATATTGACATGTGAAGTACGCAATTCAAGCAGATTACAAACATATATACTGCTAATATATCTCCTTGCAAGACTCCAGAGACAATGTCAAAGAAGTCGTCACCAGTGGGTGAGTGAACTATTGCTTTCATGCTTTTGTAAAGCATCATTAGATTAGTTAAAGTTTCTTTCGAGAGACCAAATGTTAGTAGTCTTTGATCCATCTTCCCTTAGTATAAGGAATAAAATGCTTTTGAAAAATCTACGAATAGTGTCGCCTCGAGATTTTTGTATGTACTCCTTCGTTGATTCGCGAGATAATTAAAATCTGTGATGTTGTGGAACGATTTCTCCAAAAGCCGCCGTGATTTTTCCAGAGAATTTTCCCGACTTTAGGTAGGATACAATTGAGAAGCAGGGCATTATAAACTTTAGCAGCTAGAGAAGTAAGAGTTATCCCTCGGTATTTCTTAGTAATTCCTTGGTTGCTTATTTTTTTTTCTGTAATGCCTCAAGTTCTTCCGTAAACTATCCTAGTTTGATAACCTGTTGGCAATTAATTTTTTGCTTGATTTATCTGTGATTTCAGGAGGGTTTCCATGCAGATTCTCAAAATGGTCTTTTTCCTTCTGAAGTCTTTCTTGCTGGCTGGCAGCTTTTAGTTTTGTTCTTCAGTGCTCTTCTTTCCATTCTTCATTTACTGTCACCCGTATTAATCATGATTGTCTTTCTACTGAATTTGTGATTTTATTGATTTGGCCTTGAATGTGTTCAAGTTGTTCTTTTTGGTATATGCTAGTTCTCTCTGAACTATTCTTAATACTAATAATCGGAGTTCTAGAAGTTATGAAGTTTGCGCTTCCTTTTCATTACTTTGCTGCGTCGGCAATGCTATATAATCCGAGAGAAAAAATAGCTAAATCTCCTTTTGGGATTTATTAGATATAGCACCCAGCCAGAAGTACGGAATATCCAGTGAGAATTGAATTCACTTGTTATTACCTGTTAGCAGAAATTTTCTTTATATTGGGAAAATGGCACAGAAAATGGTCACTAATAAATATAGAAACTGGACCAATCCATTCCAGAAGAGTACTTGAGCGATTTCAAATTATACACATCAAAGGTGAGCAAAGAAAATTCCACAGAATTAAAATCATTTCTTGCATTACTTAATCCCTGCAGTTAACAAGCCGTTGTATATTGTTTCCTTTAATTTCTTCATTCTCATCGAACCTTCTTATTAATTATATGCATCTCATTCTAGATGGAGTAATGTATTCCTTATTCCCTTTTCATATGGTCACCCATACCAGATCTTTTCTAATCATTTTTGCATTCATAAAACCTCATGCATATACGAAAATTTGATAAAAGGAAAAGTTGCCGTCCAATTCGAAGTCAGACTCTAAAAACAGGAGAGAGGTAAAGTAATAGTTTTAGTCTGATCCTTTTCTTTTAACCTCCCCCCATATCAGTAGGGCTTTTACCAATGAAACATTAATTATAAGATCTGAATATTTTCCAAGTTGGGATAATCCAAAAGCAGCCATAACTCGCTTCTCGGTAGCCGAATCGACTCAAAATTATTTTTACTTTGATCGCTGGGAAAATCTACGGGTATATCTTTATAGGAAAGTTTATGCTAAAATGTCCTGTTTTGCCAATAACTCGATTACAAACAAACAGACGCATAGATAGATAGATAGATAGATAGATAGATTCTGCGTTTTTGTCAATTCACTCAAACGTGTTAGATCTTCCTTGCGTCTGTGAAAAAGTGTTTAATTCGTAGAGCAGAAACTGGCCTCTGTTGCATCTTATTCAGTGTCGATCAGTAGCTATGTCATACTATCGGTTTTGTGCATATGTCTCAATGATCTGTATCTAAGCGTTTTTCCATTGTGTCTGATTGTTATTTACTGTATTTTATCAGTTATTTGTAGTTTTCCGTCTTTATTATGTATTAATTCATTGACTCAAACTCACATCAGCTTTCATGATTTCCATTTTCTGAGTCAGTTAATGTATCAATTGATCATTTTAAAAATTATTCATCAATTTTAGCTGGTAGCTGATATTCTTATTGAAGGAGAATGTAGGAATCGTAAAATGATACACAAGAATCAACAATGAAAAATAGTAAAAAAAAAATGGTAAAAAAGTTTAAAAAGCTGAGCCTTGTTTGGTACATTGCCAGTAGCATGGGACACTCAGTGAGAATTGAACTCATCAGCTCTGGCATGCTAGCGAAATGCAGCATTGCGAGTTTCTTGTTAGGTTGTCACTTAAAATCAATTGACGAAAGAAAGTGGACAAATGCGTATTTATAATTAGGTTCTCAAGTTTATCAGGTCGGCTACCTCAGTGGACTTCTGAAATGTCTTTCATTGAGAGGAGACAATGCTTTGCATCACCTAATGTTTCTATTGAGTTCAGATTCTGGGCGAGTCTATTTGTGTTTCATTTCGCACTAATGCTCTTGCGAAAGCCATGAATCTATCTGTTCTCTTCTCAGCTCGAGGTAAATAGTCGGGCAGATTTGGTACGACAGTCGATACGGGAGAAGGAAAACTTGCTGCCCAAGTTTTCTACCTAAGAAATGACTTTGTAACGACAGGATTGTCGATGGCGGAGGGACTGGGTAAATAATATTCCGTGACCCCACTGTTTGTTTGCTCCCATACAAAAAATATTCCAGCTGACGCCCCCCCACGATAATTAGTTGTCTCCTACGTAACAAAAAAGTAGTTTTCTTAATTTTCATTTCTATCTAGCACAGTTAAAATGAGAATTGGGAAAATTAAAAAGGGTAAGAATTAGTTCTTATCTAGAACAAGATATATTTCTTTCAGTATCAGCATCAAGTATTTGAAAATTTCATTTTTTTAAAGGAAGATGGATATGACCTGATTGAGGTAAACTCAGCATCTTGTTTGTTATTATTCCTACAGATAGTTTTTATCTTTCTATCTCGAAGAATCGTCCAGATCAATTAATTATGTTCTTTAACTTAACTGATAGAATATACTCATGATAGAATGATTCTCTGCTTTAAATGTATCGATATTTGCACTTGTGGCATGAAGTCACAATTTTAATGCTTATCAAATAAAATAATATTAAAAACAAACAAGGGTGACATAAATAATATTTCGATATTTTAATTGAACTCTTTTTTTTCACTTTTATTATCATAATCACATGATCTACAATTAAGTTAATCATTCATTAGCCGGTTCTTATGAATAGATAAAATGGAATTCCAACCGTTAGATTAGAAACGTTAAAATTTCAGTCCGTAAAAATCTAGTAGTGAGGCTCCAGTTCTGGAACTCTGGGGCATGTGGAGTTATCCCTTGTTGCCATTATATCCAGATTTACTCTGACTCAGAGTGGTAATATTATAAGGGTTTCAATGAAGGGTCAAATAGATCTGTTTGAAAATTATTGCTATTAGACAAGAATACTTGAAATTGTATAACCTTGAATGTATTAACTTCATTAATAATAGTTACTTGAAGAGATAATTGTTAACTAAGGATTATATGTATATAATAGGGTTGATATGTCATAAAACAATAATCAGATTTGAAACCACGTGTCCAAATTATTTGTATGAAATAGAATTACTTGAAGATATAATTGTTTGCAAATGATTATCATTAATTACTTAAACCCCCTTTTCTACCGTGAGTAAATATAGCTGAATTCCGTGCACCGTGCCGTGTGCGATTATAGTTGAATTCCTAGCATCATGCCGTCTGCAAATGTAGTCAAATATCATACTATCTTCCATTTGCTAGCCCGTATTTTACATCTTCTGGTAAATTTCGCAATTGGTGCATGCTTAAACACATGCATATAGATATACTTCATTTTGACGAGGGGGTAGGTGCTGCATGGTTGAAGACCCCCTAGAACAATGTATAAGAAATATTATTAGATTACAATGAAATATCAGATATATGGATATATACATGCACAGGCTCCAAAATAAGGAGGGTATCACTAGTACTCAAAAACCAGTTCAAAACCGGTATCGTCTTTCTGAGTATTGCAATTTTATTTTCTCTCTTCGTATTTATGCCTTCACTTTTACTTTTGTATCAAATTCAAAGATTTACTTGACATTCTGAATATTTATGCATGTAGGATAGAAGAGAGTTGGATCAGTTGTGCCAGTTGATATGGAGTTACGATTGTGAAAGAGCTTTCTCACCCGTGTAGAGGCAAAGGAGGACTTGTGCAAAGATAGTCAAGAGAGTGTACATTTCTAATTTGACCTGGGTTTATTACCAGCTTCATACCGACCTGTGTGCCTGTATTTAGTTTATCTCGCAACCTCCGCCAAAGTCAGCTTGCGACACTGGGTCAAGTTTTAAGCTGAGGCAATCACGCATACAAATGTACAGTTGGTGGCTGGGCTAAAAATAACTCCATTGACATTACACTTTTGGTTCGCTCCAAGCATCAGACAATGAAGCTGGTTTTATTCCTTTTAGATAAAGAATAGGTACTACCTTGGGTGGTGAACGGCCCACTGAAGTTAAGCTCGTTGATGATATTTCGCCCGATATACAAATATTTACCCAATCTCTTCGCCATTAATAGGATGTGCTCCAAGGTCAATTTTTAAGCGGAATAATGCTGGTTTGAATCCAGAATTTTCCTTATCTTATACTAGTTGCTTCATCAAGGTTAAAGAACTCAGTTTTCCCTACTATTTATCCATAACTTGAGAGAGAACAGATAGATTCATGCCTTTTCCAAGGGCATTAGCACCAAGAGAAACAATCAACTTTGTCCAGGATTTGAACTCGTGTTACCGATTGCATTTCCTACGACGATAGCCACAATAAGTAGGCCGGAACGTTATTCGTTGTCTTACTGCTGAAGAAATTATTATTCTCTAGTCCGTATTTTTTCGTTTACTTGTTGGTCATTTTTAGTTGAATTTCTGAATGACTGAGAATTGGAATTTCGTACACATGCGAGCTTATTACGAGAGTCGGTTGATAAGTTCATAGATAATCACATGGAATGTGATCAAATGAAGTTTATTTTTACTTTGGCTTAAACACCGACCTTTGGCAATAATCTTAACCACTAAGCATGTCCAGTGATGATAATTATTGTTTTACTCCTTGCAAGTTTTTCACTGTCCTAATTGATGGTTTTTCACTGGAGTCAGAGTGACAGCAAGTCTCCTCTGGTCTCCAGAAGTCTTCTAAGTATCCAAACTAGTTTTAATAGTTCTGTCGTCTGGATAAATTCAATAGGCCTTCTAATCTTGAGTCTTTTTTAATTCTATTTCTTTTGTTATATTCTTTGGCTGATGTGTAATTATCGGTTGGCGTTGATGTATCAATTAGAAGGTATATATATTTTTCTTAATCTCTATATTTGGTCTATTGCTCTTAATTTTTCTATCAGTTTGGATTGCAAAGGCCCAAAGAATAGTAGGTCCTTTTGCTTTGTTATTAGTTCTGGTTCGTGTATATACTATTTTCACCATCCAGTATTTCATAGTGTTTGCATACTTTCTAATGAATATAATGACCAATTTTATCGTACCTTCCTTTATATTCCATTGGTGTTAAAATTGGAAACTAAGTGGTTAATTGATTCAGTTTTTACTTCGCACAATCTACATACTGGATTTGATCTGTTTTTTTATAATGTTTACCTGATAGTTTCCTGTTGGTAGTCTCTGATCCCGTGTTACTATTATTATCACCTATGTTTCCACTCTCAGTCCAGCACTTTCAGCCATCGATAAGTCTTTACTATATCAATATCAGCATTTGTAATTCTTTGTGCGTATCATACGTGAATGGATTTTGTTTCCAGGCGTTTTTAATTTAATCTTTGTGTTTATGCTTCTTTCTTTATTTTTGCTGCCTCAATTGCTTTATCTTTTATGCCTATATTTTACGGTGTGAGGTCGAGCTGATTAGGAAATTTATTGCTTTCTTTACTAAGTGAATATTCTTTCTTTGCGTTTTTGTGTGTATTTAGTAACTGTAGCATCCAATCAGTTGTTGCGTCTGAATATTTCTTTAATCCCATAGTAGCTGTTTTGTTGGTCAATTCTAGTTGGATTAATTCTCTTCCACTATTTTCTCTCTTGACGTGGAGATGTTCTATGTCTGCTCTCAGATGATGAATTTTGTGTTATCGCTATTGTTTCGATTCTTCACTTAATATGACTCTTATTCTCCTATATAATTCATTTTTTATTTTCGTTTATTTATAGTATGAATGATATTATTATTATTATTATTATTATTATTATTATTATTATTATTATTATTATTCCTTTAGAGTTTTTCACATCAGCGTTAGATGATGGTCTTTCACTGGTGTTTGAGTGACAGCAAGTCTCCTCAAGTCTCCAGGACTTCTTAGTACTCTGGCCGATCTCAATAATGCAGTAGTTTGGATGGTCTCCACTAGTCCTTTTATTTCCAAGTGCACCGATCCCTTTATTAATCGTTTGATGACTGTACTAAGAGCACCAATTATAATTGGTATAAACGTCACTATCATGTTCCACGGTTTTTCAGTTCCCTAGTAAGATCGAGGTATTTATTCTTCTTTTCACTTTCTTTTAATTTTACTCTGTGGTCAGCCAGGACAGTTAAGTCCACAATTCTGCAAATTCTCTCTTTTTTAGATTATTATTAGGTCTGGTCGTCTGGCCGTGATTAAGTGATCTGTTTGGATGTCAGAATCTCAGAGGAATTTGTGTTTGTCATTCTCCTGGACTGATGTTGGGTTAAGCGTATATGCATTTGTTCGTATGGTCAGATTGAAATTTCTTGCACATTTCCCAGCGGATCACTTTACCCATCCAGTCGTGTCTAGTCTTATACTCTTTCTGGGCTAATTTGCTTCACTCGCTTATGTGATTGGTGGTTTCATCTCAATCACCACATAACCTACATCTGCGGTTTTGTTTCGTCTTATCTATTCTTGCTTTGATATGATTGGCCCTGATGGCGTTGTTTTGTGCTGCTATCAAGAGAGGTTCCATTTCCCTCTTAAGGTTTCCCTTTCTTAGCCATGTTTTCTCGTGTAGGATGTTGCTTATTAGTCGCATAAAATGTCCATAAATTTGTTTTTCTTCCAATTTTTGTTTTCCGGTTATTGTCGTCCTGGTGGTCCTCGAGTCATCAGTCTTCATGCACGTTTTTGTATGTAGTCTTCAAGTCGTTGTATTGTTGCGTCAACACTGTCTTCAATACTGGTAAGTCCTCTTCCTCCTTCTTTTCTTGGCAGATATAGTCTCTCAACGTCATCTCTGGGATGTAATGCCTTAGTTTTCTTGTTCTCTGGTCCATTTCTTTAAGTTATTCTCTAGTCCACTTTAAGAATGGTCCCGTATATCTTACGAGGTAGACAGCCCAGGTATTAATTCCTTTGATACGGTTTTTGCTATGTGTTTTGTCTCGAGTAACATTCTGGTTCTTCTGAAATAGTAAGTAAGTAAAGTTAGCGACCATAGTCGAGGGTGACCCGAAGGCTCCCTTTTCGATAGTTACTACACCAAGGTGTAGGGGAGGGCGCTACTCAATTCCCAGGATTGCTCCACTTTACCCTTGAACCGTACCTTATAATGCTGAGTGTTAAGCAAGGTGGTATCAAGTTCCATTTTTAAAGTCTTTGGTATGACTCGACCTGGGATTGAACCCAGGTCTCCCGGGCCATTGACGAACACTCTAACCGCTGGGCCAATATTCTTTCTTAATTTTTTCTTTCATTTCCTCTTGTTTGATAAAGTCAGCTTGAAATATCTCAAAGTGTTTGTTGGTTTCCTTTTCTCCGAGCGTTCTAATTTTGTCTTGATTTAGTAGTCCCATTCCGTCCGTAATGTGCCGTTATCCGCTTTTTATTATAGCATGGTGCATTTTTCTATGCCTAATTCTATCCCTATGTCCTGACTATATGTTTTGACTGCGTGTATTAGAGTTTCCAATTCTTTTTAGTTTTTGGCAGACAGTTCAATGTCGTCCATGTACATTAGGTCATTTATCTTTTCCAGCTATTTAGTAAGTTTGTATCTGGATGTACATTTTCTGAGTATGTGGTTGAGGGGAAACATCGCAATTATAAGTAGTAATGGTGATAGTGAATCTTCTTGGATTATACCTCTTTCAGCTAAATTTTTCCTGTCTGCTGTCAATTCCACTCTCCAGGTTTTCACGATAAAGTTTATGACTTCATTTGATATTTTGTACATTTTGAGACATTTTATTATCTAGTTTTGTGGGACCATATCATATGCCTTTTTATAGTCATTCCAGGCCATAGCCAGATTTTCACGTCTTGTCTTGCTCTTGTTGAAGATGTGCTGATTAATGTAGAGTAGTTCTCTTGTGCTTTTGGATCCTTTGCGGCATCTTTTCTGTTTTTCAGGGAACAGCTCGTGACTTGTTAGAGAGAAATAAATCTCTTTCCTTATTTGTGCCATAAGTATTATCATATGTAGGCATGTTATGGGTCTGTAGTTGTTTACGGCGGTTCTTTCAAGTGGGTCTTCTGGATCAATCCTCTTTTTCATCCATTCGGGTACGTGTGTTCTTGTAGACATCTGTGCATTTCGAGTGCTAGTCCTTCATGAATGGTGCTGAATTTCTTGAACCAGAATCCATGTATTCTATCATGGCCTAGCGTTTTCCAATTTGATGTTTTTTTAGTGTCATTCTCAGTAAATCTATTTGTATTTCTGCTTTCAGTCCTTCTTCGATTCCTTTTAATTCTTTCATGTTGCTTATCCATTCGGTTTTTTTGCTATGATCTCTTGGGTGCCATATTTTACTCCAGAATTGTACAGATTCTCTTGCATTCGGTTGTTGATATGTGTTTGTGTCATCTCCCCCAACTTGTTAGAGTTTTCTTTCTTTGTTTTGGAATGTTCAATTTTATCTGTATTACTTTACTCCTTGTCGATATTTTTTTTAATCTTCCTTCTTTCACCAGTACTTTCTGGTATATTTCCTCAAGTTGTATTGTTATTTTTTCTTGTGTTGCTTTTTTCTTTTTGTCCCAACATGTTTCAGCGTTTTCCCTTTGTTTTATCGTTTTTTGTCTGTTTTCGTTGCTTTTTTTAATCTGCGTTTCTAGACGCATTTTCCCTCCAGGTTTTGATTTTTTGTTCATACTCTTTAAGAGAACCCTAATTTTCTCACAAATTAATTCCTGCATTCATTAGGTCATTTAATTCGGTTATGTTTTTTGTTAGGATATATGTTAATACTTGATTTATTTTTTCCGTTTCTATCTTGATTGTTCTCTGTTCTGTTTCATAGTTGTGACAAGGTAATCTTTTGTTCATTCATAATTTTCTTTAAATTTTCTAAATTTACTTTTGTTCTTGTGTTAGTGTTTGCTGTTAGCTGTTGGAGTGAGTGGAGTTTCTATTTTCCGAAGTTGGTTGTTAATTTCGGTTCGACTGTTCTTGTTTGTCAAAAGCTAGTGTGTCTGATACTGTATTAGTGTCTTGTTCGTTGTTTGTTTTCTGGCATATTTCTAGTATTTTAAGGTCAGAAAACCAACCTTTCTTTATAATTGTCCTAACTTGGTCCGCGAGTCTTTCGCTTGTTGTCTGGAAACTTGCACATTCTTTCCAGATCTCTATCATTCTGTTTCTATATCCTCATAGTGTAGTGTTACTCCAAAAATAGCAGTGCAGTGCAAGTTGGTTGTCTTTCCTAGTCCATATTTTGCTTTTACGTCCCTGATTTGTGTGATTCCTTGGTTCGTTGTTCGTGTACCTGAAAAAAGAATAGCCAACATTCGCGGGATGACCATCGAGTCAACCATGTTGGCTATCAGGAGAGCACCCGCTGATCATGACACTCAGACCTATTGCCTGGGTCCCAAGTTGTGTTACATTTAGATTTGACATTTTTATCATGAGCAGTATATTGTGGCTACACTAGACCCAGGTTTTGTTTAAAATCTGCACACCTGACACAGATGTGACCTAGTTTTCTTAAATAAGAAAACTCCTTAGCGGGTCACACAAAGAAAAACAAAATAAAAGTGATTGCTTGATTAACTTTATAAGTAGTTGCCACACTTATAGATGAGTAGCAGTAGTTTCCTGACTAAACTGCTTGATCCTGGCCGTTACCTGGTGGGTTTCATCCGCCCAACATCTGGTAAAGTACATCGTTGGCGTATCAACGGTTCATCAACCATAGTTTACATCCACCATGCTACTTTCCAAGGCTTCTGAGGTTTGGCTTGTGGGTGGACCTCCATCAAAAAAAAAAAAACCCTCACTTTGGATAAGTTTTAACTTATGTCCGTGATTAGTCTATGTTGAAACTATACTGGATTATTGTTAGTCTTGGCTTTCAGGGCCGTTATCTAGACATATGCTAATTAAGGCATAGACCGAGCAGGAACTACTTATTGCTGAGATTAATCACCTAGGGAGGTTTAGTGCCTTCTTATTCCTATTCATATTTGCTGCCGGAACACCTAGTTTACAGGTCCTGGCAATCTAGTAGATATTGGGATTTTACACTGACTTATCGATTCAAAGACATTCGACAGAATTACAGACATTTTTTCTTTTTTCCCAAAATAAAAAGGCATTTAACTTGCTTTTAAAATAAAAAAAAACCCCTGAAGAATAAGCTGCAAGTTAAGGGTCGTCTTTTCATTTAAATAGCATATAATATTCAGCAAAGATTTTACATTCGATAACAAAGTAACATCTAACATGGATTTAAAGACAGTTTAGTTAAAAGACTACTATCCTCTATTATTATTCTTTTCAAAGCACGAGTCAATGATTTATATTTTTGATCGCGCTTTCTTCACTTTTCGAGTTTGACGCCTTTTGTGTGATGGGTAGTTTTATAGACTTAATAGCGATACACACGTGTTATTACAGTTGATAATTTTAATATCTCTTCTTCTGCCACCACATTATTATTATTATTATTATTTACTCATTGGAGTTTTTCACATCAGCATTAGCTGATGGTTTTTCTCTGGAGTCTGAGGGACAGAAAGTCTCCTCAAGTCTCCAGGACTCTTCTCAGTATTCTGGCCGTTCTCAGTAATGCTCTCGTTTGGATGGTCTCCACCCGTCCGCCAACTTCCAAGTCCTCCAGTCCTTTTAGTAATCCTTTAGTTACTGTTCCAAACGCACCAATTACAATTGGTATAATTGTCACCTGCATGTTCCACATTTTTTTCAATTCCCTAACAAGGTCGAGGTACTTATCCTTCTTTTCACATTCTTTCACTTATATTCTGTGGACAGCCAGGACAGCAAAGTCGACAATTTTGCAAGTTCTTTTTTTTTTTTGTTGATTATTATTAAGTCTGGTCTTCTGGTCGAGATTAGGTGATCCGTGTGTATGTTGAAGTCCCATTGGAGTTTATGTGTATCATTTTCTAGGTTGTGCATATACTATTTATTCGAATGGTCAAATTTAAATTTCTTGCACATCTCCGAGTGGATCACTTTGCCGACCCAATCATGTCTAGTCTTATATTCCTTCTGCGCTAATTTCCTGTATTCGCTTATTATGTGATTGATGGTTTCATCTCTGTCACCACATAGCCTACATCTGCTATTTTGTTGAGTCTTATCTATTCTCGCTTTGATATGTTTGGTTCTTACGGCGTTGTCTTGTACTGCTACTAGGAGAGATTCTATTTCTCTCTTAAAGTTTCCTTTTCTTAGCTATGTCCAGATTTTGTCGTGTGAGATATTGTTTATTAGGCGTTTAAACCGCCCATAGAATTGTTTTCTGTCCCATTTTTGTTTCCTAGTTATTGTCATTCTGTTGTCCATTGTGTTATCAGTATCGATTCTGGTGGCTGTAATGAGTCCTCCTTCGTGTTTTTGTATATAGTCTTCGAGTCGTTGGATCGATGCGTCAACGCCGTCTTCAATGCTGGCAAGTCCTCTTCCTCCCTCTTTTCTTGAAACATATAGTCTGTCAACGTCGTCTCTGGGATGTAAAGCCTTATGCATTGTCATGAGTTTTCTTGTTCTTTGGGCCATTTGTTTAAGTTCGTTTCTGGTCCACTTGAGAAAGGGTCCGGAATATCTAACGAGTGGTACAGCCCAGGTATTTATTTCTTTGATAAGGTTTTTGCAATTGAGTTTTGTCTCGAGTAGTTTTCTAGTTCTCCTGAGATATTCGTTTTGAATTTTTTCTTTCATTTCCATTTGTTTGATGGTGTCAGCCTCCAAGATGCCCAAGTATTTGTAGGTTTCGTTTTCTGCGAGCGTTTTAACCTTATCTTGGTTTGGTAGTTCCATTCTGTCAGTTAGCTGTCGTTTGCACACTTTCCTATGCACACTTTTCTATGCACATTTTTCTATGCCAAATACCATTCCTACGTTCTGACTGTATATTCTAACTGTGTTTATTAGGATTTCCAGTTCTTTTTCATTTTTTTGCAAATAGTTTGATGTCATCCATGTACATTAAATGATTGACTTTTTCCTGCGATCTACTAAGTTTGTATCCGGCTGTGCATTTTCTGAGTATGTGGTTAAGTGGCATCATGGCAATTATGAATAGTAAGGGTGATGGTGCATCTCCTTGAAAAATACCTCTTTGGATCTTTGCTTCAGCTAATCTTCTTTCTCCTGCTGTCAGTTCCACTCTACAGGTTTTCATGGTTTTGTCGATGAAATTTATGACTTCATCTGATATTTTGTACATTTTGAGGCTGTTTATTATCCAGCTATGCGGAACCATATCATATGCCTTCTTGTAGCCAATCCAGGCCATAGCTAGATTTTTTCCGTCTGGTTTTACTCTCATTTAGAATGTGTTGATCTATGTAAAGTAATTCAGCGGTGCCTCTGGATTCTTTGTAGCATCCTTTCTGTTTGTCAGGGAACAATCCACGGCTTGTTAGCGAGTAGTAAATCTCTTCCCTTATTTGTGCTGTTAATATTTCCACATCATTGGTAGGCAAGTTATGGGTCTGTAATTGTTTGGGGCGGTTCCTTTAGCTTGGGTCTTTTTGTATTGATGTGGTCCTTCCTTTGGTCATCCACTCGGGTACGTGTGCTGTTTGTAGGATTTATTCATTTCTAGTGCTTGTCTGTCGTGAATAGAGGTGAAGTTCTTGAACCAGAAACCACGTATTCCATCATGGCCTGGCGTTTTCCAGTTTGAAACTTTTTTAATTGTCGTTTTGAGTAAATCAGTGTGTATTTCTCCTTTCGGGCTTTCTTCGAGTTCTTCTAGTTCTCTTGTGATATGGTTTATCCATTCAGCCTTTTCATTATGTTTTTTTGGTTGCCATATTTTAGTCCAGAATTGTTGGGTTTCTTTTGGATCCAGTTGTTGGTATGCTTTATCTCCTTCCAATTGTTGATAAAATTTTCTTTCATTGTTTTGGAATGTTCTATTTTGTCTGTATTGTTTTACCCTTTGTTGATATCTCTTCAATCTTCCTTCTTTTGCTAGTACTTTCTGGTATATTCCCTCAAGTTGTATTGTAAGTTTTTCCTGTGTTGTCTTTTCTTTCCTGTTCCAATTTATTCCAGCGTTTTTCTTTTGTTTTAACACTTTTAGCTGTTTTCGTGGGTTTTTTTTAATCCGAGTTTCTAGTCGAAATTCCCATCCTGGTTTTGACTTTTCTTTCGTGATTTTTGAAGGGATCCCAATTTTCTTGCAAACTAATTTCGGTTATATTATTCGTTGGTATACATGTCAGTACTTGATTCCCTTTATTTGTCTCTGCCTTAACTATTCTCCATTCAATGTTTCTTAATGATGGTAACGTGGTCCTTTCACTGTTTAAAATTCTTGCGACTTTTTACTCGTGTCTGAGTGACAGCAAGTCTCCTCTGGTCTCCATTACTCTTCTGGGGTAACCTTTCCGATCTTAACAGAGTTGTGGTCGGGATGGTCTCGTTTCTTACTCTGATTTCTAATTACTCCAGTCTTTTGTATCACAATCACCCTTACGTTCCTCAGAGTTTTTGTTCTCCAACAAGGTCTAAGTATTTATCCATCTTTTCTTTTTCTTTTATTTTCACTTGGTGATCCGCTGGAACAGTAAAATCTTCGTGATAACAAATTATCATTATTATTATTTAGAATTTTAATTTTTTGTTTTTTTTTTAATTTTTGCTTTACTGGAACATTACCTAAGATCTAGGGTGAGGGAAGGTGGAGATTCTATGTATTTATGTTTTTTGCTAACATACCATCGCTCTTAATAATCATCATAGTCATATGTCTTTTGCTTCTTTTTTTAATGATAATAATAGTAATAATCAAATTATCCTCTTCTTTCACGTTTTTATTTTTCCTTTGTTCCTTGAACGTTTCTGCATTATTCATTTGCAACCAATTTTCAAGGTTTATTGGTCCCGCAGCAAAGTGCAGTCTACATTTGCACACAGCTAAAATAAATAAAATAAAAACATAAGCAAAAAAAAAAAACAAAAAAAAAAAAACAAACAAAAAAAAAAAACAACAACACACACAAAAAAAATCAAACCTCAAGAAAATAAGACTAATATTCATGAATGCCATCTCGGCGGGTCTTTTTACTTTCCCTTCTCGAAAGGAAAAGAAACAAGGAACTTTTTTGTTAGCGACGAGGCTGTCTTACTTTCTCATTCGTTTCACACGCTGACATCGAGTTTTCGCTGAATATTGGAAACAGTGAAAATAATAATAATAATAATAATAATAATAATAATAATATATAGCGAAACAGTAAAAATAAAGGATAAGACTGAAGACTCACACACGCACACATAACTATAAAATACGAATAAAAATGAAAGAAAGTTGTTTGCCGCAGTTGAACCATCGGTCATTACTCTGGTGGAATGCTAACTCCCTCAGGTGTTGGTATACGACAATAGTGGTATCAATCAAATGCAAATACCTATATACCGTATGCAACTATCAAGCCCCGCATTTATCAAGCTGTCTGAATATTATATTGGCGGAAAAAAGGCTCGATTTTGGCAGGAGTGACGCGGTAGCGCGTTCGAATTGGATTTTGACGTTCCAATTATGATGGGAAACAGTCACAAAATACACTTCGTCCTTTGTGGGTTATGAAAGAATCAGTAAAGAAAATGAAAGGGAAAAATGGGAATTTAAAAAAAGAAAAGAAAAAGAATATGATAGAGAGGAGAGAGTGAGTAAAAACGAAAAGAAAAAAATTGAAGAAAAGTAAAAGAAAGAAATAAGAAATGAAGAATACGCCAGGAAGAAAATGGGGAAGAAAGCGATTGAATTAAAAAGAACATATTGGAAAGAAAAACAGAAGAAAAATAAAAAGACAAATAAATACCAGTAAAAATAAAACAATATAGGAATAGAAATAGAAATAAATAAAACTAAGATAACTTGGAAGAAAAGCAAAGCTGAAAGAAGGGGCAAAAAGGGGCATAGAAAAGGGAGGGAAATCTGACTCCAAAGAAAGTAAAAACTAGAGATTATAAAAGAAATCAATAAAAATGACAGAAAGGATAAATGAAAGAATGATACAAATTGGTAAGGAAAGAAATTGAAACGTTACAGTAAAAGTGTGAAATTCCCTGTGGTATATTTTATCGGTGCAAAAAGTTTGTTATAGATAATAAAAAACAAGACAAAAACAACAAACAATCGAATGAATAAGCTTGCAAGGATCAAATCAGTATCGTATAAGAGTTCCTGTTGAATACGTGTGTGTATGTGTGTGTGTGTGTGTGTGTGAGAGAGAGAGAGAGAGAGAGGGAGAGAGATTATACAGATATAAGTATATGCAAGTATGTGTCGGTATTGTACATCAATAAAACAGTGTGCTTATATATATATATATATATATATATATATATATATATATATATTGTTATCATATGTTTTAGTTAAAAATATTGTATATATATTCCATTCCATTCCATCAGCATTTTACTCAGAACTTTCTGAAGGTCTGTAAGACATTGAGAATAATATACCTTATCCTGCAACACTGATCCATGGCATGTTCTTACGCGTTTTTACTTCTCCTTGACCAGCTGCCTTACGAAGACAAGTGGGCTCAGTCTACTCTACTATTTACCCGTAGTTAATGGAATGAACAAGGGTTAACATTCGGGTTAGATGAATCGGTGCTTTTCACAAGTCATTAACGCAAAGTGAACAACAGCCTCGTTCAAAATTTTAAGTTGGTTTCTCTTTTATATATATATATATATATATATATATATATATATATATATCAGTGGTGTCACAAGCTTATCAATATCATCCGAACTGAATACAATTTTTCATACAAGATTTAGTTTGCAAATAGTTTACAATTCGATATTCAGTAAAATAATTTTTGCATCACATTACACTCTAATTTAACTACAGTAGAATGCACCGGGATAATTGGCCATTGTGAAACGACCAGCATGATTATTTCCATTTAACTGTAGAATCTGAAAAAAAGGAATTCGCTCGAGATTGACTCAACAACTTTTCTTCATTTATCATTGTTCTGATTATGAATAGTAAATTCACTTAAGTCAACATTTTAAGTTATAATGTTATATGCTTTAAAAAAGTGAATGAAAAGCACTCAAGATGTTTTAATCTCAATAGTTTGGAGCAAAGTTTATCTGCTTGAGGCACAAATTATTCAAAGAAAAGAACGCATGAACGTTCTGTTCTGAAACCTTGCTTGTTGGATTAAGATAGAATTGAGAGTTTGGTTAAACGGAATATATATATATATATATATATATATATATATATATATATATATATATATATATATATATTGACTGGCCGGTTAGTTTGTGGATTTCAAAACAGGATGTGCAGCTGTATCTTCAGATATACAAGGGACAGGGGAAATAGCAAATGAATTGCGTGGAAAGGTGCGTAGGCGTCCGAAAAATATATAACGACGTAAATTTTTAACACCAAGGAGAGCCGTCAGTCGGCAGTTAGCAGAGTCGGCGGTAAGCAGTAAGCAGTCACACCGCCTGGGTGTTAACTTGGAGGGGGCCACACGGTCACGGGTTGAGAGGTGGCTTTTTATAATTCTACTTTGAAAGAAGAACGCAGAATTAAGGCTTTCTGGAGATGTATCTCAACCCGGTGTAAATCTGAAGATAATTGCATCTTGGCAGTTCCCTGTCTATCCGACTCTCTCTCTCTCTCTCTCACGTAGCCATTTCGCCATGACTTTCGTTTATACATAAGTGTTTTCACCCCGCCCCGATATATATATATATATATATATATATATATATATATATAAACGTCTGGTGTGTATGAACATACTTCATCATAGAAGTATAATTTCCAATATTCGATTTTTATAGTCATACTTTTATAAAAAAATCAGATGACTTTGAAAATAAAAGTATTGATGCAATATATTAAATTTTAATAGTTACACGAAAAACTGATACTGGTCGATGATTTTCTTTTATTCTAAGGGAGAATTGGTTGGTTGGTTTTACAACATGTAAACACTTGTTGGTTTATTTAAGGCCAAGTAATTACTTTTGCAAGAAATGATATGGTTTCAATTAACTAATGACAATCATTTGCCAAAAATATACATACAAGAACCTATTCTTAATATAAATAATTTCGACACAGATACATGATTTTAAATATTTCCATCGAACATAATTTTTACACAATTATCTTGTTTTTGAGAGAGAGTCCTTGAACTTCGTGTTGTCAGCGCGAATTGATGATGATGGATTATTAAAAATAATTTGTTTCTGCTCAGTTATATGGTTTCAAGTATTCCTATCGAGTACTAATGATTTACTCACAGTTATATTGCTTCAAGAAATTGATTAATTTTAATAGCATGTAAATGCACCAAGGGCAATTTTATGACTAGAGGTTAGGGATTCGCGTTCATTTGACGTTTATATTTACATTTTTTTGT
Organism: Sepioteuthis lessoniana; assembly: GCA_963585895.1. Classification (NCBI taxonomy): domain Eukaryota; kingdom Metazoa; phylum Mollusca; class Cephalopoda; order Myopsida; family Loliginidae; genus Sepioteuthis; species Sepioteuthis lessoniana. The sequence continues at coordinate 72,531,320 of OY757906.1, read as the reverse complement.
GTAGTTGTTTCTTAAGAGTTTTTTTCCCACACGGTTCTATAGAATTCGAATAATTTTTAAACAGATCTATTTGACCCATAGGTACTACTACTCCGGGTCAGAGTGGAACTGGGGTAATGGCAACGAAGTGATACTCTACAGCTCCAGAACTGCCACCTCTCCAGCTCACCATCGGATGAAATTTATATGTCATTCCCAGAACTCTTTTTGTGGAGTGAAGTCTTACTCCTCTACTGGTGATACATTTTACACCCGACCAACTGAACAAGAAACTGTAAATGATTTATATGAATCCATGCATATAATATTTACACATCCATGCATATAAGGATCAGTATATACCAAGTATATACTGATCCTTATATGTATGGATGTGTAATTGCCTTTCTATATTTTATTTATAACTGTATCATTCCATCAATATTATGTTTCTAATAGTCTTGTTTTGTGTAATGATTAACGAGGTAGCCAATCATTACTTGTGAATTCGATTCCTAAAAGAAGTTCTATCGTCCTGGCCTTGTTTTACGACTTAAGCTTAGTAAATAACTATATATATATATATATATATATATATATATATATATATATATATATATACAACTATCTACTTTGTGTGTGTGTATGTAGATTCGCATTCATGCACGTACATCCGGTTGTTTTTTCTTCTTTTCTCTCTCTTCCTCTTTGTTTTGAATGTATGTGAGAACGTATCAATACGCATTTAATGTACATCCGATTATTGTTTTTTTTTCTTGTTGAATGTGTCATAGATATATTTTAAAAGTCTGTGTGTATATGTCTGTGGCTGTGAGTGTGTGCTTGAAGTTCGGTTCTGTTTGCGCGCACGTGTGTGTGTGTGTGTGTGTGTGTGTGTGTGTGTGTGTGTGTGTGTGTGTGTGAAGCAAGGCTCGGTTTAATATAGGTTTAAATTTATCAATGAAATTTTTCTTTTATCTGGAGTAATGAGTGTTCTTCAAGTTTGGTTTATTGACATCATTCTAAAGATTCCGTTACTGCATTTGTAAAGGTGTTTTCAAACAGTTTTCTATTTTCTGATAATTTAATGCTGTTTTTTTTTTGTAAAGAGATTCTATTGCTCAGAGCCTGAGTCAATCCAATGTATGCCTTTTTACAATTGCGGCATTCGATTATGTAGACTAGGTTTTTTGAATTGCAGCTTAGATTTTTATCTATCATGAGTTTTGGAGTTCTCAAAGGTTGAGGATTTTCCTTCTATGATTATATTACATACTCTACATCTTTTATTTTTGCATTTTGAGACACCATACGTTACATGTTCCCCAAATTTATATTAGGTTTGTAAGTGTTATGTGTTTTTTGGTTGTCGTTTGTTTCAAATGATTTTCGTTGTTTAGAATGTTTTTGATTCTGTCATTGTTTTTAAGTTGTTCTTGATTCCTTTTTTTTTTTATTCCTATGAAAAGTTCTGGGTTGATTTTGTAGTATGTTGAAACATATGCTAAAGGTCCTTCGTTGCTGTGCTTTTTGGGGTTCCTAGTTCTTTTAATGGTATTTTTTTTTTTGCTAATTCGAATCCCTTATTTATCTGAGTTACTATATAACCCTTCTGATGGATGGTTTGGGCGTTATTCTTCTAGGCGAGTTTGTCGGACTATAGTACATATTCTACGTGTTAGGGTGTAAGAGATAGTTTTTATGCAGTTTTTGGAGTGATGACTTTTGAAATGGAGGAATTGTTGGGTGTTTATGGGTTTGTGGTAAATGTCAGTTATAATTTTTGTTCATTTTGGTTTTTGATGGTTTGTGGTAAATGTCAGTTATGATTTGTCCATTTTGGTTTTTGATGAGGATGTGTAAATATTGCAGTTCTTAGAAATTCTGTTCTCTAGTGATTTTTTTTATGGTATAGGTTTTGGAGTAAGTTATGTAAACAGTTAATGCTGCCCCATGAACATTTCCAAAATAGGAAACAGTCATCCTGGTACCTTTTCCATGATATAATTAATTCTGTTTCTATATTGTTGTATTTTTCACCAATGATTTCATATAGATTTTCGTTTAAGCAAGTTAAAGTTAGGTTAGCGTACGTTGGTGCCATTTTAGTTCCAATAGCTGTTCCTAGAGTTTGGATGTAATCTATGATATCGAATTGGAAAGAGTTGTTATCAAAGATTTTTATCTTATATAGGAATGATTGTAGTAGGATGTCTGTTAGTTTGCTGAGTCTATTGGTGAGGCATGATGGGGCCTGCAACAACAGATCTAAATTTGAGGTCACTAGGATTTAGAATTTCTCTGGATTCAGATTTTTGTGTTTCTACTGCTTTTTTTTTTGTCTTCGAACATGTGAATTTTTGGTAATCCGTAAAAATTGCTAGTTTTTGGGATGTGGTTAGTTAAGAAATCTTTTTCTTTATTTAGTTAAAGTTTTATTGTGTGCGTTACTGAATTTTGTAATCTTGGATAAGACATTATTGTCTACGTTTGTATCAATTTATTTATAGTTTGTTCATCTTTTAGTATTTCTTGGATTTTTGTTCTGTAATATGTTTAATTTGAAATGAGTACGGCGCTTTCCTTATCTGCTTGTTTTGTAATAATGTTTTTGTTTTCCTGTATATTTTTAAGGCTTGTCTTTGTTTTTGTGAGAGTTTGTTTTGTATAGTTTCTTTTTAGGTTAATATTCAAGAGCTTTTCGAAGAATGTGTTATCTTTGTCCTGAAAGAATTTGGATTTATTTTTTACTAGGGAGTCATCTGTATTCTTTTTATTGTTAATTTTTTTTATCAATCTAAATTTTCTTTCAAATTCTTTGAGGTCTTTAATTCTTCTATATTGCTTTTTGGAGCGAGATAAAGTTTTTGTGTCTAATTTGTATGTTGATAGATTAATTATTTTTGGTTATATGTCGTTAGTTTTGTTAGATATGTTACTTCAATTGGTCTTTTTGTTCGACTTGTGTCGCCTAAAAAATGGTTTATTTTTGTGTTGACAAAAATGGCTTCTAATTGCGCTATTATAATTATATATCTAAGGTAATTTGGGTTGCTTAAGAAAAGGTTTCTAACCTTGTTGCTGCTATCCCTAGGGTGGACAACGTGATTTCTTCTCCCGTTATGGGGTTTACTGTAGTGGGTGTCGTTTAACTTATTCTGCATTTATTGGTATATGTGGTGGTTGAGCCAAATATTTTGTGTGTAATGGTATCCATAGGGATTAATTTTATTTTATTTTTTTAGTTATTTTTTACTGAGTGGCTGCTGTTTTTTCAACATTGAAAAACGAATCACACCCCAATCAAAACAATCTTCACTGTAAAATAATCTTCACTGTAAAATAACCTTCATTCTAAAAGCTAGATGGAGAAACAACGCTAGTATTACTAGTCTCCTGAAGAGGACTATGAAGTCTAAAACACGTGTGTAGCATAATTCTATGAAATAAAAACCTCAAGTATCTCATTCATGTTGATTTGTTGACCTATTCATTTTAATCTATCTATCTATCTATCTATCTATCTATCTATATATATATATATATATATATATATATATATACGTACGGATGGGCACCCATATGTGTTTGAATGCTTATATTATGAAGATTGAAAATGATAAACATAAAATGAAAGTTTTTAATTGTTAAAAAAATTAACCAACGACTAATTTGAAAATGAAATTTCTTTTATTGTTAAAAAATACATTAGGAATAAAATTTTTAACTGTTCTGTTTAAAAATTTAACCAATGAATTTTTAATAAAAATTTTAGATTGTTCAAAAATCAAATAAATTACTAGTTTAAAAATTATGATTTTAATCTGTTAATAAAAAAAACAAAACTAAATAATTTGAAAATATTTTGAAATAATATTAGATTATTAATTACATTAAAAAGGCTTCAAAACTGTCTTAAAAGTAAAACAATTTCGAGATTTATTCATGCAAACTGAAATTGTTTGAGTCAAAATCTGTGAAAAAAAATTCTCCAAACAAACAGAGCAAAAAGGTAAAATCAGCAGTAGAATTTTACGAAAATTTGAGCAGAATTTCCAACTAAGAATTTGAAAAAATTGTAAGAAAACATATTTATGAACCAATTAGGTTTCCATTTGCAAAGAAAATTTTGAATTCGCTGGAAATCACTTTTTAAGTCATGATTTTCGATAAATCCCGTTGGGACCTTTCAACTGTCTGACGAAAGATGATGACCTAAGTAAAATTTGACACGTTATCTGGACACAGCTGTTAAAAATTGAAAAGAAAAGAAAAGAAAACAAAAGAAAAGAAAAAACAAGTCTTTCAATTTTGTCAACTTTAAGAGATCTTCGTCTCGGCTTTCAACATTTTTCTCTTCAAATATTGTGTGAAATCTTCCACGTTATCGAAGAGAAACTATAAACATTTTCAACTTGATTTAAAAAGAACTATATTATCATAAAGAAGCAACGAAACTCCTCAATTTCTTTGAAAAAAAAAAACCGTGAAAAACTTGCAGATTTATTATGAAACACTGTGAACATAGCAAATTCATTGTGAAAATCTATTCTCTTCAACATTGAAAATCTGTTGCTACTTTCGAATATGAAAATCTTTTAACCTGAATCATTTGCACGGTCTGAATATGTCTAAAAACATTTTACTTTTTTTTAAAGAAAGAAAATAAAAAATAAAACAAAATTAATTTTGGTGAAAGATGTATATTTTTAACACCATGAAATTTTTGAAAATGTTTGTACATTTTGTACAATTTTTTTTTTATAATTTGCATTTTCATGTTGAGCAAAAATCTTTTATGTGCAGATTTATTCTGAATGAATTTCCTTTTGTTTTCGAACGAACTCATTTTGTATCTTACATTTTGCACAACTTTATTTTGTATTTTAAATTTCTTATTTTAGGTTTACAAGATGATTCGATTTATACTCCTTACATCAATAACCCACTTTTTTTTTTACAATTTGCAAGGTTTCCTTAAAAAAATGTCCCAGGGATAAGCGCATAGTGAATGAAAGATCCTTTCGCCTTGTTGGAAATAAATTATTTTTTCTGTTCTTATAGTTGGAAGGATTTTCAAATGAGCTCAAATTTAATAGTAAACAAACAAACAAACAAACAAACCAAAACTTCTCAAATTAACTTAAATAAATATGTTCCCTCACTTTAACTTGGAAGTCTCACATAATGAACGACGAGCCAGGTGTTTCCTATCCATCCCGAAAGTAGAAAATGGATCCTTGTATCTAAGCGTATTTATCTACCTAACCCGTCCTCTACGGGCATGATGTGACACAAGGTAATTTTTTAAAGCAGAGTAAAGCTGGTTTCGAATTCAGAAGTTTCCTTCTCCCAGACTGGTCGCCTTACAAAGGTTAAAGAACCCAGTCAACCCGATTTACACATTGCTGGGGCGGAGAGTATGGAGAACAGAGAGATTGATGCTTTTCCCAATGGTATTAACGGAAAGAGAAACGCAAACAGTATTGTGTAGGATCTGAAATCTGGTCACTGATTCCATTTCCTACTCAAAGCGTATCCCTTTATTTAAACGTATTAAATGTATTACATCAAAATGATAGCGATACTCATTTTGATTTGGAGTACACGAGTTCCAATTATTTGTGATAAGCACTGATATTGACATTGATTTCATTTAAATTGTTATATATATATATATATATATATATATATATATATATATATATATATATATATATATTATTGATTGTGTCAAGGTCTGGCTTGGCATCGGTTAATGTAATCGTTTTTCCTAGTTCACGGCAACAAATGTAATCTCCCTGACTCACCAATTACAAAAAGGTACCCGTTGTAACTTGAGTTTCTGTGTGTGTCTGTCTTTGTATCTCTCTCTCTCTCTCTCTCTCTCTCTCTCTCTCTTTTTTTTTCTTCCAGCAGTCAGTCGTTCCTTTCCAGCTCACGTTGTGTTTGTTCAAATCCTAAAAAAGAAGTGTCGACACGATGTCTCGACACGATCATTAAGACAAACTGATTTCAACCAAAGAAAGAGTAGACTCTCTGGTAACAATTTAAACGAATTTGATAAACTCGAAGCGTTGAAGAAAAACTTGGCAATGCAAACTTGTGTGTCGTACTCAGGTAATATGGGACCATGGATTTTGAGATTTGATTAAATAAACAACGGTAATTCGTTATCTCTCTTACTTGGTCGTCAGTAAATTCGGCAAAAGTTGTTTTCTTTCGGCGGTTTTCGGTGCGTCAAAGTTCGTCTTCCTTTAGAGACTTTCTGTTAGCAACTGTTTCTGTCAACAACTTCTAAGTTTATGACTTTGAGGAAATCCGACAACTCATCCATGACTTTACAATTATGATTATAAGGGGCAAGTCCAAACCAGTCCCCGCCATTTTTCCGATACCAACCAGTCTATTCTTTCTTGGTAAAACCTATCATGTGATAACTCAAGGGGATAATCTTTATCCTTTAGGTAATTACACCAGCTGAAACGTTTTTTGTACACTTGCAAATATTCCAAAACTAAATTCTATTTTTTCACGGTCAAATCAGTGATGATTTGTACATATGACCCCTTCACCGTGATAGCAAAAAGATTCCCTTTGTTTTAGACAATATCATATGTTCCATTTTCTCAACTTACACGCAGTTCTACTGATAAAGTGTTCTAGAATTTATTTCCATTGCTAATTCCCACTGATATGTTCCAGCTTGGTTTTGAAAACAATAGATCTGACGTATCATACAAATCTTTTAGACCCTTTCAGTCCTGAGTACTTCTCATTAGCTTCCAAAATCCATGATTGCTCATTACCATATGATAAAGTGTATGTTTCCTCGAAAGTAGATTTTTAAAAATAATTCCAGATTTTTCGGGTCATGGTAATTGGATGCGCAACTGAAAACGTTGTTGTTTCTTAGTATTTGTAATTGTCCCAGGTTTATTAATTTGTTTTGTCTATGCAAAATATGTAGAGGATATATATATATATATATATATATATATATATATATATATATATATATATTGTTATTAATGCAATACAATATATATGTATATATATATATATATATATATATTGTTGATAAAGTGTATGTGCTTCAAGAACGTGAAAGCAATTTGTATAACTTAATAAATTTTATTGCGACAACAACCAAACCTGAAAGTGGCTACCTAAAGAAACATCTGTGTATGTGAACATTGTATTTATTGACGTAAAAAGCACTTACCGGTTCCTTTAAATATTCTTGTCTGTGGCTCATGGATATAGAACTAAGTCCTTGTTGATATGCTCTTTGAAAGTTGAATGATCACGCATCTTATCACTTAGTAAGTCTGGTGAGAAAGAGGGTTCAGAATTGTGCTTTCCGCCTTAAAAACTGGGAGACATTACTATGACAACTGAGTCGTTTCCAAGTGGTCATTTATCCCACAAGGGTATCACTGTCGTTTTTAAGAGTTTTCTAGACATTCAGGTAGAATTACATTATGTATTTGCATGTGATAATTTACGTGCTGAGTCAAATATATTACAAATTAGATTATGTATAACAGAAATCCCACGAAGAAGTTAGAATATAATAAGATAATTAATGATAATTTATACATAGAAAGTATGTTGAAAGAGGATTCGCATATACTGTATACACAATGAATGGAAATTACAAATATATATGAAATTTATTTGCTTAGTCAATCTGGTTAGAAAGAGAGCTCAGAATTGCACCTTTTTCTTTAAATAAGAGGAGGCGTTATGACAACTGCAGCGGTTGCTGAAAAGCCTAACTGCGGTTTCAAGAAGATTGATCTTATCATAGATTTTTTTCGAATAAAAATTCATTTAAATAAATATCAAAATATCTTTGGATTAATGTGGAATTCAAAGAGATACTTCTAAGATTTTCTGCGTAATAGCTTTACCTCTTTTCTTGTTCTACCCGCCGAAATTAAACATGACTTCCTGCTGTTTTAGATCTGTCTGTCTCTCTCGCTCTCAATTTTTTTTCTCCCGAGGGTAAATGTTCGGTAAGACTAGTGTGCAATTTGACTAAAGTACAAAATCCCTGCGACAGAAAAGCGAAAATTGGACGCGTTGCTTGATATAATAGATGGCGTTGCTTGGAAGAAATAGATTGACCATTGTGTAGAGTAAAAATGCTCATGGAGAAGGCGGGACAAAGAGAAAATGGTCACTGGTAGAAAACTGACGAGGAAGAAAAATTGTAACTACAGTGGGACTTGAGCGGAAGTAGACCATTATTAATGAGTTCGATTATCGCTGACCGCTCCAAATACTTCTGGCCTTGTTTGTGTATAGCTAAGCAAGTTTAATAAATAATAGGAGAAAATTAATGAGACTTAGTCCACTGTTTTATTCTTCCGATTACAATCCATTGTCGTAAAGTTAATCATTTTGATTAACTATGAATGGTTATTTCTGTCAGTTTGTAACGTCCTAGAATGAATATTTTCTATTTTGCCACATTCTGCAGATGGTCATCGTTGCAAATTATCGGAAAAGTGAACACTCCAGATTGTTCCAGCAAAACACCTGGTTCAAGACAGTTAAAAAGTAAAAGAAAAGGAAAATGTACTGAAATTCATGCATCCCTGTTATGGAACTTAATTTTACAAAGAAAATCCTCGGGTTCAAACATTTGCTACATTGCTCATGCGTTCTCGAAAGCACGCCTTTTTTTTTGTAATATAAGTGCAGGGACGGAAAATGCATCCCCCATCCTTTAACCCGTGATCATGCTAGGAGCAGCACTTTGTAGCTTGAGGATATTTTCGTCATCTTCCAGGTGCTGTAAAGTTGCTTAAGCTAGAATTTTGATGTTTCTTGAAACCAAGAAGAATTTTGAGAACCTTTGAAATACATTATGGAATTGAGTCGTTGGGGATTATACGAACAAGCAGGCTTTGTGTTTGTTTTCCAAGAAATTCGAAGTCCTTCTAATTTCAAACCGGTCTTGAGTATTGGCCGTGTGTTTTCTATTGTCACACGTACGAATTTGTTTTTTAGTATTACAATGCTCTCTCCGACAGAAATCCAATTTTTGGAGATTTCTGCCGAACTGGTTACTTCCAGCAGACAGATATCGCATTCTGTCTTAGTATTCATCCTTCTTTGTTGTAATGCTGTTCTCCAATGTTTCCCGGTCTAAGAATTTGAAAATCAATATGGAGGTGCATTAAGCGTAACGGTGATCATCGTAGGAAAGGAAATTGGTGACTCGTGTTCAAATACTGAGCGAAGCTGTTTGCCTTTTACACCGAGCTATTGTCGACAGATGAGGCATGAATCCACCTCTCCCCCAGTAATGGGTAAATTGTAGTGTAGATTTGGTTCTTTAGTTTTGGTTAGGCAACTAGTCTAAGAGAAAGAAAACTGAAATCAAACCAGCTTTATTCCGTTTAAAAGTGACCCTGTGTCACATTTTGCCCATGGCTTAATAAATACAAAAATATTTTGGATGCACTGATTAATTCAAATCACATGATCTTGAATTGGTTCTCATAAAAATTGTAACACATAAAAAGCGACATTTTTTTCGTTCAGCCATGTCTTGGAATATTTGCGATTAATTTCGATTTTAGATCGAGGCAGACACTGGTGTCCAAGATATTTTAGTCTAGACAGAATCATTGCCCCTTTTCTTTTTTTGTGTGTACTACTTATGGCGTTCTATACAACAGGCCACTTTATAGCGCACACAAGTTATTAGACTTGAGACCGGTTTTATTGCAAAGAGAATTAGGTCGTTTTAGTTTCAGTTTGAGCTAACCGCTGTATACTGTGTATATATCCTTGTGTTGTCGGATCAAGAAAATCAAAGGAATCTTTTAATTTTACTTTTGGTTGGAATATCATTTAACTTATTTAGTTGAAGTAAGTATATTTGATTATTCTAGTTTGAGTGGATTCATTATTTTTATTTAAATTGTAAAAAGGAAACTTTGGGGCTTAAAATCACTTGCACAAAAATATTTACTTAAGTTTGAAGCTTTAACATTTTAAAATTAAAGTTAAATCATTTTTCCCATTTTCCCTCTTAAAGTTTGTTCAATTTTTTTAAATTAAAGTTTAAAGAATTATTTATTGATAAAATGGAATTCTTTTGAGCAATTTGTGTTATTTTAAGAAGCACGACAATAAAACATTAAACAAATTTGAACAGAATTTAATTTAGTTTCTTCAAAGACGTAAAGCAAACTATTTTTTTCTTATAAAATGAATTAGATATGTTTTTTTTTTTCATAATTTTAATGTCCTTATGAAATTTGATATTCATTTTTGATATCGATAAAAAAAAACAACAAAAACATTGTTAGTGAGAGTGAAAACGTAACATCAACGAAATTGAAGTTTAATTTTCTCAAGTTTTTAACCATGATAAAAATTAGCATGAGTCAACATTTTTCTATTAAAAGTTTAAGTTTGAATAATAAATTTTAATAAGATTTTAACAGAGAAAGGTTCGTTGTCATTTCTCTTTTAAATCTCTATCCAACATTTCCATTAAAAGTAAAAAAAAGCGAATTTCATCACGCTTTTGTTTCTAAAGTTAAAGAATAAATGATTACTTTTACTACATTAGTTACTAACTGGTGCACTGTAATGATTTTACTTATTAGAATTAAAGAAAAAAGTAACATTCATAAATTTCATTGCATGGAGTTAATGTCAATATTATAATTTTTTTTAGAAAGGTCTCCTTTTATGCCTTTGACGCTTTCATTTTTTTGTGCTTGTTTTAATGCTTTTACTGCAAAGTTTATTTTAAAAGAATAATAACAATAGCATTTTATTTATCACTTTTATTCTAATATTTTTCTGATATTGTAGTTAAAGGACAAATGCATTATTTTTACCTTTAGTTGCTTTGCTTTAAGATAAAAAGTTATGTTTTATATATATTTTATATACATTATATATATACTATATCTATATACTTTATATTCATATACTTTAAAGTAAATTAAAATTACCAAAGGCTACTTATGAATGTTTTTAAATGTAATATAAAGTTTTAAAGTAATCATCATCATCATCATCATCATCATCATCATCATGTCGCGCCGCCAGCGCGGATATCCCTGACCCTCTCTCGCCATTTCTCCCTATCATTCATCGCCTCCGGCAGGTCTTCAAGGTTACATCCTGTGTCCTCACATAGTTGCTGTATGTAAGTTCGTGCTGGTCGTCCTACTTTTGCACATCCATATGTGGGGGTCCACAGGAGTACATCGCTTATGAGCTCGTCCTTGCTTCTCCAGCAGTGTCCCGCGTGTCTGGTTCGTCTGACTTGTATAGTTTTCGTGATGGGGGGCAAGTGTCCGTATAGTTGGAGTCTCGTGGGGTGTTGTCACCAGGACTTGTTTAATACTGCTCTCAACATTCTTGTGTAATTTCCGTCTAGTTTCCTCTCCAGCCGCTTCGTTAGCGTCCATGTGGTGCATCCATATAGCAGTATCGACACAACCGCTGCCTGGAAGAAACTGCGTTTCATTTTATCAGTTAGGTCCGACTTCCATATGATCGAGAGCCTATCGATAGCTGTCCATGCCTTCGTCAGTCGTGTGTCGATGTCTTTTTCGGTTGATGAGACGCTACTTCCTAGGTAGGTGAATTTGTCTACTAGTTTCAGAGAGGCTCCGTCTCGTGTGGCAATGTTGCCCGTTTGTTTGTAACACATATATTCAGTTTTGTTTGCATTGACATGGAGGCCAATGCCAGCTGCGGCTCGTTCCAGACTATGCAGTAGTGTCTCTGCTTGATTAGGTGTATTCGCTAGTAACGCCAAGTCATCAGCGTAGTCGGCGTCCGTGATTGTTTTTGCGGGGTACACATTTTTAATTTCTAGTTTAATGACACTATGCAACCATTACTGTTTTTTGTTTGATTAAAACAGTTCTATAGTTGATAATTAAATTGTTAGTAATGTGCGAAACTGCAAACCTGACAGTATTCTCCAAACAAAACCATACCACCCCCAACCATTTTTAGAAAATTAAAAAGTGGATTTTCAAGCAGAAGGCAACTCTCTAAAATTATTTGATTTAATTTATTGCTGTGTGTATTTAGGCGGGGTGGTTGGATAAAAGCTGTAATTAAGAGTATAATTAATTTAGCTTGAAAATTTACCTCTAAATTGAAGTAGTAAGAGAAATATTTATTAAAGAGGTTTAATCTACCATTTCAGATATTACTTAATTTTTATCCATGCCCCGGAATTACTGTGTATTTACTTGCAAAACAAATTACAGAAACCAGCAAGACAAAACTATGTGTGGTGAGGTTAATAAAATACCAGTTTATCGTTTTACAAAAAATAAAATAGAGAGAGAGAGAGAGAGAGAGAGAGAGAGAGAGAGAGAGAGAGAGAGAGAGAGAGAGAGAGAGAGAGAGATGGATAAAATCAGTTCCAAATGCCAATCAAAATGTTATTATCAAAATGCTGTTATTTGTCAACAATATTGGTCTTCAAATTTTGATACCGTAGAAGTTCATGGAAAAATACCTTTTATAGCTTGGTGTGCCAAGTAGTCAAATACCAACACCCTCCGCTGTTCAAAGGAAAATAAAAAAAACAGTAATGTTAGAAATCAAATTGCTGATGAAGTTGATGCTTTTTTAGAATTAGTTAGAATTAATTATACAGATTTGAAAGAAAGCCTGCTTAACAACAAAAAAGAATTGCATGTCCAGTTGTAGGATTTTTGGGTGAAAATATATTTACAGTTCAATCATCAAAATTTGTTGATGGTTATTCTTCTCTTTATGTTGAAAATTTATTACAATTTGTGCTTTGAAACATTTCATTATGGAGTTAAGTGTTATATTAGCAACCTGTCCAAAAACAGTATAAATACAGTTGATACTTTATCAAAACTGGAAGAAATCACCCGATATCTAAATTCTATGGCTTTTAATCACAAGAAAAATATCCTGGGTCAATAATTTTTAGCAATGGCTCTCAAAATGGTTGGAATAAAATACAGCTCAGATATAGTCATACCTGCTTTTGGGTACTATGCAACATCAAGAATATTGTATAATAGATTAAGAGACGATTTTCAATTACCCTCGTTAGCAACATTAGGAAGGATGACGTCAAAAGTTTCAAAACTTTGTTATCAATATTCAATACTCTTAATACCAGTCAAAAAGGGCGCATACTTCTCCATAATGGAGTATATATAAAAAATGTTGCTATACCATGGCAAACAACTATTTGTCAGTTGACAATCCATCTCTACTTGCTCAAACAGTTCTTGGTATAATGTTAATGCCTTTCAATGGGGGGTCAAAATTTCTGACAAAATTGATTCCAGTTTCAAAATTAATATCAGCCTTTTTATTTGAACAACCGTCCAGGCCATTACATCTGTATCAGCTGATGTGATGGCAACTGAGTAAATCGAGCTTTTTTAAAAATTATATACTACACTTCCTAAAAAACCTTGGTTAACTGAAGATGATAAACATTTGCTTTTTGATTATGTTCCTCTGTTGAAAAATATTCGCAATTTGTAGCTGGCAGAAAAAACAGGAGAACAAATCTTTGATGATGATAGTGTAAGACAGTTATAACGTTTTGAATCTGAAAGACAAATCAAACTTTCAGATTTAAATGAAATTTCCATCGCTCCAAAGCCAATAGAAAGACAATGGGTTTCTACTTGCCTCAGAGTCTTTTCTGAAAAAACATATAATGCACTTCTCACTCAGTCTGGAATAAGTGAAGATAATAATACTGCCCTCTTCAAAAATAAGGTTTTGACATGGTGAAAAATTTTTAATGTTGAGTCTCTTCAAATTGATGAATTACGTAATGATCCTATACAAGCTGAAATCAGATCTCCAAATGACACCCGACTTGATTTTATCATTGAATTTGATAAAATGGCTTTTAATATAGCTGACAGTGAAGGTAATTGTAAAAAACAATTATCCCAAAACACTGCTACTGTCATACATCATACTTGCAAAGGAATTGTTAGTCTATATCGACACCTTTTAGCTATAAGTCGTAAATATGTACTACTTGGGCACTTTTCAACTGATCTATTAGAAAAATAATTTGGTAAACTTTGCCAAGGATCAGGTAGCACCTATTTTATTAATGTTCAACCCTGTATTGAAAACCTGCATATTAATCAGACATCTTTATTTTTAAATCAAAATGTAAATATTGATGAATTTGATGTTAATCCAGGTCGCCAATGTACATCTTGTGATTATAAACTTTGTGAGGAAGGTTCAGAAATATTTAACTATCTGGAAATTTTAGAAGCATCTCTTTCTAATGAAATAAAAATGGCTCTTGAGTACATAGCTGGATATATTACAAGAAATGATAATCAGCCCAGTGAATGTGAAACCCATTTTTATTATGAAAAGTATATATACCAATTTAACAGACTGCAGAAAATTAAAAGTTCCTTCTGGCCACACTTGCCAATAGTTATTTTTTGTCTCATGCTTTTCCATTGAATAAAGGAAAAGGTTTGTTATAAATCATTAAGTAACATTTTTATGTTTATTTCAGAGTTTCATTTTTTCAACACGGAGAAAAAGCATGTATAGTTTAAAAATTTTTTTTGCAAACATGGCACACCCAGACCAGAAAAAGAACCACCGCTAAAGGTTTTGAAACTTTCAGAGAATGATTTTGTTTTATTTGTCTATATTTGAGATGATTGATTGTTACATACACACTTCGGCTGATGTCTTCCAGCCTTCTTGGGTTCTGTTTGTCAAACCCAGTAACTGTAATGTAAGTTTAAACCAAACTCTTTATTCATTCGTAGGGAATAGATTGAATGAAGGGTTCAGTGACACCTGTAAGTAATATGAATATTACTGATTCAGTAATATGGGTATTATATCTTTTACCAGAAATAATAATTACCCCTTTTTATTGTTTAATAATTATCAGTATCCATAGCAAAAATACATATTTTCATTTATTTAACTTTCAACACATCCTCAGGTGTGAATCAAAATGTTATTCTAAGTATTCTAAGTGGTTGATTTAATTTTTTTCTAAATTTTGTGCAAATCATACATTTTTCAATAGGCCTCCAGTTGTGGCCCTCAGTTGCGCCACGAGTTGTCCTGTTGTATAGAATGCCAAGAAGAAGCATCAGTGTGACGTAGAAGGCTCATTTTTCGTGCCAGCACTCAGTGTCTTTTACAGTTCTTGTGCACTGTCTGCAGGGCTTAGAATACACTGAACGTATTCCATACAGAGAAGTAAGAGTCTCGGAAAGAAGTGTTTGGAGATCTGAGAAATGTTGAGTACCCTTTTATTGCCATTATTCCTTGGTCCGTTCTGACCCAGAATGTTAGTACATGTAAAGATCTCACCAATGAATCAAATAGATCATTTTGAAAAAATCATATGTATTCGATTGGAATATTTCATACTATTGTTAGTATTCAGAATAGTTACTGGAAACTATAATTGTTTAAAAAGTAGTACTATTAGCCACTTGATATCATATAATTGTGCGCAAAAATGACTTTTATTTAATAGAAATGGTTAACTGAAACCACTTGTATTAGATAAGAATAGTTGAAACCATACAATAGTGGGCAAATTATTTGTATTAGATATGGAAACTTAATATCATATAACTCTGTGGAGAAAAAAACTCTTAAAAACAACAATATAAAGAATGAAAATGTAAACATATAATGAACATGATACCTTAAACCTCTAGGCATAAAATAACCTTAGACAGGTTGAGATGTCGTTAAAATCAATCAATCCATGGTCCCTATTTTGCGGGTGCATTTCAGTATTTATCTGCACCATTTGTATCCGGCCAGATTCTTCATCGGAATTAGCTTCTACATATTATTCTAGATACTTAATCCTAATACTCTGTGGATACTAAGACCCCTTGATCATTAACCCATGTATTCAGGTTAATGTAGACTCGTGGGGCTTCGTATCCTAATTGATATTTACTAACAATACCAAACCTAACTTCCCATCCCTGTAAATTCATAGTTTTGACCAATACATTTGGGACTTGATCGCTGCTTAGGCAATCCGTCAATTCCGCCACCAGTAAGATTTCTCCTGCACTTGAAGGATATTTAAAAACACAACAAACTTGTGTTAATGTCGTGTGTCATTTTGACTTTTCGTGGTCCGAACCCACCAATAACGTTTCTACTTTCGAGCGCCAAACTTACAAGGCTGTGTCAATCAAACGGTAAAGTGTACAAGATTTTAAAAAAATACGCAGAGACAAATAGCACAGATTAAATAACAAAAAAAAAAACAAAAAAAAAAAACAAAAAAAAAAAAAACAAAAAGAAAAAACAAAACAAACAAAACAAAACAAAAAGCAAAAAACAAAAACAACAACAATAACCACAAAAGGTTATTTCCTTGCTAGCGAGACATCAATCCATCCTTTCACCTCTAAAGTCTGTTAGGGATTTTCCCCTTTCTTTCTTTTCCTTATCACCTTCCGCACGAGTGTCTCCCTAATCCACTATCTCATTTTTAAAGTAGGGCGCCCGTTAAGGTAAAGTGTGCTTATATAGTTATCTGTTTTCGTTCTTAAAGTGTGGATTTTTCTTTAATCTCTCTTTCTCCTCCAACTCCTCTCTCTCTCTCTCTCTCTCTCTCTATCTCTCTTTGCCAATCTCTTTACCCTTCTCTCACCGCCGCTCTTTTCTCTTCTCTCTCCATTTTCTTTCTTTTTCTTTGGATCATTCCTAGTCAGGACTACCAATTATAATAGTTCCAACTTCCTTTTATCTTGCCCTTTCGTCGAGGTTTAAAATACACTGACTGGATTCACTGCGGAGAGATACCCACACCAAACGGGTGTCCTGGGAATGACATTAAACTGTATTTGGTGGAGAGGCTACTTTTTTAGAATTCTAGGAAGTGTGGAGTACCTCTTTGTTGTAGTTATGGTTTCGTTGTCATTACTTCAAGATTCACTTGGAACTGGAATGGTAGTACCAATTTGAATCCTGATGAGTTTGAAAATTGTGGTAGGAATACTTGAAAATATACAACCGTGTAAAAATTATTTGAATTAAGAACAATTACTTAAAGCTATATTTGTTTAGAATGGATTACTTTTCATAGTCACTTGAAAACATAAGTATTTGAAGTCATATAATTATGTTCAATTTGTTAGTATTAGATGGGAATAATTAAAACTACGTAACTGTGTACAAATAATTAGGTTTGGTTTCTTTGTTCAACCTTTGTGGGTTATCTAATGCCAAAGCAATTATTGTTGAAAACAGTAGTGATAGCTGGGAGAATAAGAAGATTCTTAGCTTTCCGAAGGGTATTTGTTCGAAAGTCAATGCACAGAGCGCATTTGAACTCCTTTACTTCGTGGCCACAATCCACCACTTTACGTCATGGGGACTCCTTTTAAACATTATTGGTATTGTATAGAAATATTTGAACCTACGTAACAGTATGAATGTTTTTTTAAATTAAAAAGCATTACTTATAATTTGTTACAATAGATTATTATTATTATTATCATTATTATTAGTTATTTCAAATCATATAATTGCTTTAGATATTTTAAATCATATCATCATCATGTCGCGTAGCCAGCACGGATCTCCCTGATCCTCTCTCGCCACCCGTCACTATCGTCCATCGTTCCCGGAAGGTTTTCAAGGCTATATCCTGTATCGGCACAGAACTGTTGTAAGTAGGTTCTCGCTGGTCGTCCTGCCTTTGCTCGTCCATGTGAAGGGGTCCACTGGATTACATCGCTTATGAGTTCGTCCTTACTTCTCCAGCTGAGTCCCGCATGTCTGGTTCGTCTAACTTTGATAATTTTCGTGATGGATTGTAGGTAGTCGAATAACTGCTGTTTTGTGGGGTGTTGCCTCCAGGACTTGTTCAGTATTGTTCGCAGCATTATTGTGTAATTGACGTCAAGCTTTTTCTCCACACGTTTTGTTAGTGTCCATGTAGTGCATTCATATAGCAGTATCGACACGATCACTGCTTGGAAAAAACTGCGTTTTATTTTATCTGCCAGGTCTGACTTTCATATGACAGATAGTCTATAGATAGCTGTCCATGCCTTTGCTAGTCGCGTGTTGATGTTTTTCTCGATTGATGAGACACTGCTTCCTAGGTAGGTGAACTTGTCCACTAGTTTCAAAGGCCCATCCTTTAGTGTGGAGATGTCGCCTGTTTGATTAAAGCACATGTATTCTGTCTTGTTTGCTTTGACATGGGGGCCTATGCCACCAGCTGCTCGTTCCAGACTTAAATCATATAATTCTGTGAAAATTATTAAACGAGAGAAATATTCGAAACCATATTACTGAAAAAATTATTAGTATTAGATAGGAATACTAGAAGCAATATACCTGTGTGCAACCATTCTATTATTAAATCGGAATAGTTACTTGAAACCTTTTAATCATTGTATATATTTCAATCATACATCCTAGATGCATCAAGGAGGTCTTCAGTGATGCAACTGTCTTCATTGCCGATTTCGGGTTATTTTTGCATCATATCAGCTCCGACAGAAACCCCGGCATGACTCTGGAAGAGCCAAGCCGCCTCCTTGATCGCGACGTGCTACGCTCGTGCCTCTACCAAAGCAAAAAAAAAAACTTTTAATAAGGCCGGACTTCGGCCGTTCTTATAGACATCTGTCCTTCAGTAACAGCCAATGAAAAACAGGGCATTCCACACTCTTCTACTATATATAATACCATCGTTACCTCATCCGGTTTCGGCTGACTACTTCAGCCCCGGTCCAAATCATTTTGCCTGGGGATTTCCTTCGGCCTCAGGGGGCCTTCCGCCCGGGCTTTTACTCCCTTCGGGGAGGTTGGGTTAATCGCCCGGCGCCTGAGACGCCCTTAATAAGGAGAATGCCGACGGGGCCGTAGGCATTTTTTGGAAATGCCAGGCGCGTGTGGGCTACAGCCCTGCGCCCGGACCCATCGAAAAAAAGGCCTTGTGCCACACTTACCCGTAAGGTGGGGCGTGCAACAAATACCTCGGCTGACTACTTCCAGCCCCGGTCCAAATCATTTTGGCGACAGATTGATTTTGGACTGGACCTCTCCAGGTGCTGGGTAGCACTTTGGCCGGCTGTGTTGTCGAGGCGCGGATCTGGCTGAGTGTGTCTCAGTGCCTGGGGATTTACTTCGGAAGCCGGGGGCCTTCCGCCCCAGGCTTTCACTTTCTTAGAAGAGGTTGGGTTAATCGCCCGGCGCCTGAGGCGCCCCTAATAAGGGGAATGCCGACGAGGCCGTAGGCATTTTTGGGAAATGCCGGGCGCTTGTGGGCTACGGCCCTGCGTCCAGACCCACCGAAAAAAAGGCCTTGTGCCACACTTGCCAGTAAGGTGGGGCGTGCAACTAATTCCTCGGCTGACTACTTCCGGATTCGGTACCGAGGTAAGAAGGTATTTTTAATACTCGTCCACGTCCATGATTTACACTTAACAAGACTTACACAAAATCCCCACCAGATCTATCCTATACTAATACTTCCAAACTAACATGAAATAAGCCCCTACTCAAACTATTCAATCAGTCTTTAACTCTTACCTTATACCCTTAAAGCCAAAAAGAAAAAAAAAAAATAGGAAAAACTCCCATTCATTTGGCTCACGAAATCATTTGCTACAGATTAACTCATACTTATTTGCCTAGATCTCCCTCCCTGTTTATCAATAATCTATGCTCATATTGCCAATCTAACGCATATTTCTCAAAAAAACAAAACAAAACAAAACAAAAAAAAAACGCTACTCTATTCAACTCCTTACATTCTAAGTTATTACTATTACGAACCTATCTCCAGTCCCCCCCCACTTCGTCCCATGAACTATTTGCAATTAGGTTTCAATCAATTAACTAAAACTACTTGTGGGCGCTGGCAAATAAACTTATAAAAACTTTAAATTAGTAGCGGACCGTAACCAGTATTATTTGTATTTAGAATAGTTACTTGATACTATAATTGTTTAAAAAGGACCATCAGTTATTTCAAAGTGTATGAATGCTAAAAAAAAGTCTGATATTGAAATTAAATAATCCAACAAGGTTTGCCATGCCGTAAAACTAACCAACTTACCTCTCTCCTGTTTAAATCCAAAACTGTTGTCAGTGGCTTTTAGTTTCCACGTTGTGTTTTCTTTTACACAATATTTCTCTTTCTTTTTTCAAAAATGTTACTCCTCTTTCTTTTTTCTTCGACAAGATGTGTGTGTGATTTGCATTAAGTGTAAAACCAATTCACCTCTTTAGCATAAAAAAGAGGGAAATTAGTTTGGGCTTAGTTTATTGGTATCATTTTATTCTTCTGATCACAATCCATTGTTGCTACTTTCGCCTTTCGCCTGAATTTGCGTTAAGGGGGAAGGAATGTGGTTTTGTTCTACTAATAGTAATAACGATATTCTGTTCTTAAACTTTCTCGTTCGAGAGAATGGACAACTGAACTACTGTCGATTGCCAGTCGCTACGTGAGTTTCTTAGGCAAAGTATAAACAACTACTAAGAAAAATACTGGGTGAAATATAATTGGTGAGCTCAGCTTCGTGGGGGTTTCGTCGCCCCATGCTAAATCTACTCCCACGTCTAAAATAGGTAAGGGTTGTGCTCATTGCTTGACGCCGGAGACGACCCAAAAGAAGAACGCCCGTGGAGACGACATATTTTTAATTCTGCTTTCAACCGTGCATTCGTTAACGGGAGGGGCCTCGCTTAAAAATCCACCTCATGTACATCCAACGAATGGGTTGGGTAAATACGGCATAGTCACTGATAGCTGCTATATCACTGATGGCGATGAATGTCTAATGGTGGAAGGAAAACACAACTTGCCTCAAATATTGGACCTTCTGTTCTTTATTCTCTTCGTTCAGTTAACGATGTAAATAGATGATGACCAGAATGTTTGGGGTTGATTCACAGGTATTTATTTTTTGTAGAAACCAGTTCTTCTCTAGTCTTTCTATGGTTCTTTCTCCGTCCACTCAATAGCATCTACTCCTGGCCGAAAAATAACATAGTTTATTACCATTCTAAAGATTGATTTGAATTTATATTATTTAAACTTTTAAAGCTTCAACTCTAAATCATAAAAAATAATTTTCGTCCATCAATATTTCTTGAAACAATTTTCTAAAAAAACAATTTTGTAGACTTATAGCCGATTTTCTAAGTAAAGATTGAAGAATATTTTTCAATGAGCCCTTAAATAAACTACTAAAATGAGAATTAGATTAAATGAAAGTAACAAATGTTTCTATTTACAACAATTTCGCTGTTTTAAGATACTTAGAACAAAAGCTAGCAAGATCAATTGTATAAATGCTGGTGACGATTGCTTAATTATATTCTATAATCAAGTAAAGCAATAATTTTTCGGAGGGTTGGAAATATTCAGTAGCAACACAATCACCCAAGAAAAGATTTCTTTATGCTGTTGGCTATTTCTAAAAATCCTGTATATACATCTGCTCCCCAACGTACGACATACTCGGCTTGCAGCTATGTCTACTCACGACCAAAATACGATGTACGACCAGCCATTCAGAGAGGAATATAGTCATAAGTCGGAGATAGGGACCACTAATTAATAAATTTCAGTTCCTCGTCAATGCTCAATGGAGAGATTTGTACGACCACATGGATGATTGATCGAGTCTGACGATTTCAGCAACTCTCATTCGTTGTTGTCTTCATGTTTTCCTGACATTTTTCTTGTGAAACCCAAAAAATGACGAAGAAGAGAAAAAAGCAAAGAATCTGCTTGTAGGTTTTGCCCCCATTTTGGTTTTTCCTCCATATACTGCTTGTTCATAGAACAATATGTGTTTATTTCTAGCTGTTGAGATACGTTTGTGTATTCTTTCTTTTTAATATAATTGGTGTGTGTATTATATATATAAAAGGTTAAATGTTCTTGTACATACAACTGCGTTTATCTTGTCTTTCCTTCCGTTGTTTTCAGTGTCAGTATATCGCGGATATATTAATGCTAATATTTCGGAGGTGCCTGTGGTGTAATGGTTATAGTCGTAGGAAATGGACACGGCAACTCGAGTTCAAATCCTGGACGAGAATGATTGCATTTCACATAGCACTAATACCCTTGGGTATGAATCCAATTATTCTCCCTCCAGTAATGGGTAAATAGTAGGACAGACTGATTTCTTCAGCCTTGGTGAGGCAACTAGTCAAGGAGAAGGAAAACTGAATTCAAACCTGTTAAACCTCGCTTAAAAATTGACCTTGTGTCATATCCTGCCCGAGCGGAGGGGTTGGTAAAAAGGATTAATGCTAATATTGGTTCTTAGTGAGTGGGAACTCGATTAAATATCTTTCTTATCTCTTATCACCAAACACAGCAATAATCTTAATTGAGACATAATCAAGGTGTTGCGATTTTATTTTCCTTTCTGTATATTAGAACTTAAAATAACAACAACAACTAAAAAGCTGACAACTGGCATCTTTTTCGGGGATTTATTTATACTGGCAAAGGGTATCGGAAATTATAAAAACTAGTAAAAATATGCATTCTCTGTCGGGCACTTGTATCTAAGTTTTAATGTAATAAAATGTCGTACCGAATTAAAAAGACTAACGAAACTAAATAAGAACGCACATAAAAAGATTACTTTTTAAAAAAAAATCTTTATTGATTATAGGAGGTAAAATATCATGATCAACTTCACCTTTAACAGAATGTACTTCATATTTGTCTTAGAGTGAAAACGTAATGGGTTCAGATCTTATACCCAGCTTATCGAGGAAATAGTCAATTGAACATGAATTAAATAACCGGCTAATAACGCGTGGTGCTCCTCTTGACTTTCTAGTGTTAAAACAATTACATTAAAGAATATCAGAATGCAAAGAAAGTAAAACAATTATAAAAGGTTAATTGTTATTTAGTATAATGTGAGTTGAAATGAAAAAGAATATGAAGATATTCATATTTGAATATACTCCGGTGGTGTGATTGGGGGTACAATGCTTTTATTTGACAAAGTTTGTGTGTGTATCTTCTCAGTCTCATGTATCAAAGACATTTTGAAAAAATCTGTGTTCATGCACAATTTTATAAATAAAATAAATCATCAAATTAATTGAAAGTTATTTCAATCACAGTTAAAAACGTATTTACCTCCAAAATTTGAAATGGAAAAATTTTCCACAAAAATCTCACCCACTATTTAATAACATGTCGCGCAGCATTCGAACTTCTGACAAATGACTAGGCTTTGCCGATAAAATTAAAATTCATACAAGTCTAAGAATCTTGTTTCTCAGGCGTTGAAGATATTTCCAAAGTCTGTGTTTATACAATTGGAAGTTTTTAGGGTCGGTTATTATTGACTGCTTATTTTTGTGCTAAGTAGAATGTTTAATCGTTTCTCATTCACCAAGTTCCAATAATAGCAATTATACATACACTAACACTGAATAAACGGAAAGAAAAGACGAGATAAACTTATATAAATAATTAGAAAATTTAATTGGTTCGTATAATAATAATAATAATAATAATAATAATAATAATAATAATAATAATAATAATAATGATAATAATAATATAGCATGCACGAAAGGGAATACAGACAATGGTATATATAAATGACTTATTTCGCTCTATGAACGAATACAAAATAAAAAAAAAAAAAGATTAGATCTTCTCCCGTACATGACAAGAACCAAAAAGAGCAATGTAAATATTTTACTTGTCTGATTTTCACTGCAGGATGAAATAGAATAATTCGTCGGAGTCGTAAATAATGTTTCCATTTTGATCTACGAACAAAAATTAAAATCATGTCCATTTTTGCCGGACTAAAAAAGACCTTGTTCGAAGAACGAAGACAAAAGAGAAAGAATCAGGGATCCTAAATCCCACGTGACCAACAGATACGTAACGTGAGGAATCACGTTTCCTATCCAAAGGAATACAATCATTGTTGTTTCCGTACAGTATTTTCAGCATTTTTAAAAATTAATCTTTTAAATCCAATTTCACTTTCACTAAGGATAAAAACGTGTAAATTCAAATTGAAGTTTAAAATATCTTAATTTATTCAATGGCGTAAAATCATATTACCTAAAAATAAAAATAAAAAATAGATCGAAAAATTAATTAGATAAAAGCTCGTTTTAAAAATAAAGTATTTTGAAAATTGAGCTACTATTTCAAATAATGAAAAACATTTCTGACATTTTGTTGTTACACACACACACACACACACACACACATATATATATGTATATATATGTAACATATTGACCCCCGACCCAGCCGTCAATCAAGGAACAGGTGCATCCGGTCGAAGATATCGGGGTATAACCTTGACTGTGGACGGGTTGAATTGGGTACAGATGCGACGATCACAGGAAGCAGGTGGATGTCAAACAATGATATAACCCGGTGCGACAGGAAGTTCAGTGAGTTGGAGTCAGTTAGTTGAAGATAAGATGCTGTAGTGAGAACCAGCACCCTGCAGAGGGCTATGGGCCCTTGGATCCCCGATTGAGCAACACAGCAGAATGAGAAAAGAAGATAGAGGAACTGGGGGTCAATATGTTGCAGTTTGTTCAGTTTCCAACTCACCTCTCACGCATAACCCTTTCGCAACCCTTTCGCAACCATTTCGAATAAAGTATGAGAGGTATTTTTTTCTAAAGAAGTGTGTTCGTTCGTCATTATTGTTGATTTTGCTTCCGCATGTATATATGTGTATGGTTGTATATGAATCATGGTTGTGACTATGTAACATATACACATATATATGGTTCATTATTAGATAATCCGAAAAACTTTCTTTAAAAAAGTGGAAGAAATAATGAGCCATGAGTTCAGAAACTCCACTGAACTTTTAAAAGAAGATCTCACAGATTCCTCGATTAAAAAATTAGAATTTACTCCAATCTTTGTTCTTACTTGATAAAGAATTTGTCGATAAAATAAAAACTCATTTCAATGGTCGAAAATTAAATTTACGGTTTGAATTTTTGTAACACCACGTACGATGGTTAATTATGGGCCACCCAGTGAGAATCAATCTCAGAAAGAATGTTCTTCAAATCAAGCTTGAGGGATGTTCCTGTGGCATAGTGGCTAACATGTTGAATTGTGGCATCGAATTCCTGCCGCGCTATTAGATTCACTTTCGAGCAAATACCCTCGAGAAAGGTATGAATCTCATTATCCCTTCAGCTAGCGGTTAAATAGTACCATCGCTTCTACAAGGATGGCTTTGGCATGAAATAATCTATGAAGGTCCACATGCCATTAAACAAAGAAACCACAACAACCGAAAACTAATCTAGTTTGCTAACCATTACACCATGTGAAATGACCGGGATCATGTGGAGTTGCGTGTAAAAAGTTTAATTATACCAAATCGAAATAATTTTGAATAGTCGTTTGGCTGTTGGGGGTAGTGAGAATTAGGTGTCAGAAAATATTGTAACCTCAAGTATTAAGGTCCGTACTTTGTTGATCTCGACTTCAAATGGTTGCTAAAACTGTTGATTATAGTGCTGATAATCTCTATTTACAAACCCTGGTATACCATCGGGCTTATAGATGAAAAGAAGCAAAGACCAAATCCGGACAGAGTTCTGGGGAATGGTCTTCAGAAATGGTTTTATTGACCTAGTGAATTCATCTTTCGTGGCTTAGTGACTGAGTAAATATCCATGATACTTTATCTTTGGGATTGGATGACATGTGACCTTTTGACTGCAATGTATTCGTGAGCTCGTGTCTCCGAAATTCTATGGTGTATTGGAAAATATTTAAAAAAAAAGAAACGCGCGCGCGAACACACACACACACACACACACACACACACACACACACACACACACACACACACACACACACATATCAATATATATATCAATATATATCATCATATATGATAAAAGGAAAAATATTCATGAACACAAGTAATATGAAAATAAATCTACCCATTTATCGATCCCCCTATCCATGTATCCTCTTTTCTCTTTCTTTTTCTAGAAAAAATCCTTTCTCCTATCTCATTTCCTTTAATATGGAAAAGTCCCTGGGGTCTCAGACAGACAACGGTATGATGAGCTTTTGATGCTTACAAGTGCTGGTGGTTTCAAATAAAAGGTAACAAGTCCTGTGCAGTTGGCGTCTCTAGTGGTTGCTATCGGAAGATTTGATTGGATCAAACTCTAGTGAACCGGAATGGTCAGAGACAGCACTCTTGCAACTACCCACAGCTACACCTCTACCGATATGCAGAAGCCCACAGCTTGTTTAAATCACTACCTTTACGACCTTCTCCAGGGCCACTTGCTGAGAATTTTGGATTTACCATCTATTTGAACTTTTGTCCTTACCCCTTTTAAAAAGAGGCGGCAAAACGGAGGACTGCTTGATAGGACAACACTAACAAAAATCCTCCAAAAGCAAAGCACTTTCTTACATTCTCTCAACAACAGAATACTCTATACTTTTTTCTATTATTGGTAAATGTTGAGCAGTTGTATTTTTTGATTGTGTTGTCTTATCTTTGATTGTTGATTCCACAATCATCGGAAATAATTCTGGGCAAGAAAAACCATCGAAGATAACCGGAGTCCTAATACGCCACAGTCCTATACAAGTTTATTCATTTATTCATTCTTTTGCATACGATACAGGTACGTGACTTTCATTCGTTTTTTTGCCGAATTGCAACAAAGGCAATCTTTTCCCTTCATAAATGATCTTTACTGATAAGAAAAAACGATGTGCAGAAAGTTTCTTCATCATGCCACTAATACTATATCCTCCAAATAAAACCCAAGCTACAGCCATCAGGCATATAGTATGTTTTCTCATATACAGTGACAGTGTCGTATTACTCCTCATACAAATGGCAAATATATAGTTATCCAACCAATCTAGTATGAGCAAGAAGTGACACAAGGTCAATTTTTAAGCTATAGGTACAATGTAGGACAGACTAGGTTTTTTTAGTTGTGCTAAGGCAACCAGTCTCACAGAAGGAAAAGTCTGAATTTAAGCCAGGGATCCTGATTATCAGCATTAGTATTGACTAGTTGGCCCGACTAGGCTCTTTAACCTTGGTAAAGAATACAGTTTGCCCAACAATTTATCTATAACTGGTGGAAGGAGAAGAAAAGGATTCATGCCTTTTCCAAGAGCATTAGCACGAAGTGAAACGCAAACGACCTTGTCCAGGATTTGAATTAGAATCACCGACTCCATCTTCTCTAAAGATAATCGTTACGCTAAGCGAGCCTCCCCAATGACAAGTAAAACCATATTTCGAGTCTACAACTCCAAAACATAAAGAAATGAATGACTTTTAACAATCACAAAAGTTTTTAAACAGAATCCTTTCTAGTTTCACTTGATAGTACACAAAATCAGTTAAGATTCTCACGCTTTCCTATCACCTATACGTAAAAATTGATTTTGAAACCCTAAGTTTGCAATTATTTCAAAGATATTAGATTTTTTCAATATTAATTTTTTTCTTCTCCAGTTGCTTTGGTTTGGTTACTTTGAGGTTTATTTAATGCCAAAGCCATCCTTGCAGAAGAAAAGTGGTGGTACTATTTAAACCATAGATAGAGGGATAAGGGTTTTATACCTTTACAAAGGGTATTAGTCCGAAAATGAACGTAATAGTGTGTTTGTCTTTTACTACGATATCGCAGGTCCGCATATTTGCCACTACCCCTCTAATGCGCTCTGTAAGTACACATATAAATACATGGTGCATTCAATAAGTTTCCAGACTTTTTTGTACAGGCATTTAAAATTGTTGTAGACTCTTGAAAATTCAGTATGTTATTGCTATACATCTTATGAGATGACTAGCCAATCTTTATGATTTCAGCTTCAAATGAACAGCTACAGCAGTAATTGGAATACACCCTACTAAAGCCTGATTGTCACAGCTGGTGATTTTCAAAAATGCAATCTGGACGTGAGGACACATTAGAAGAACGATATGCAATAAAATTCTGTTTTAAACTTGGAAAAAATGCCACAGAAACGTATGGAATGCTTCAGACTGCTTTTGGAGCAACTTGCATGAATCGAGTATCATTTTTTGAGTGGCATAAGAGATTCAAGGAAGGCAGAGAGTCTATGAAGGATGATGAGAAGTGTGGGAGGAGTAAGGAAGTCAATACACCAGAGTTGATTGGCCAAACGCTTAGGGTTACGGTTAGGGTTACTATGTTGAGGTTTTAAGGGAGTTCAGCAAGAGATTCCGTCGGAAGAGGTCAGCACTCTTCCACTCGGGTCAGTGGCATTTCCACTAGGACAATGCACCAGTCTACAACTCTATCCTTGTCACAGACTATTTGACCAAGATGGGCATCAAGACAGTTCCTCAACCTCTCTATAGTCCAGACCTTACTCCCTGTGACTTTTGGTTATTCCCTAAGCTCAGAGGCTGTCGTTATGTGACAATTAAGGAGATGAAAGAGGCTGTGACGAAGGTGACTGACACGCTCGCACAAGAGGACTCCCATGGGACCTTCCAGAAGTTGTTGGAACGGTAGAACAAGTGCATTGCAGTCGGAGGAGATAACTTCGAAGGGGACTAGAGTTTCACGTGTGTATTATCAATAAAAGTGCACATACGAAAAAAGTCTGGAAACCTATTTAATGATCCTCGTATGTGGTTAAAATGAAAAAAATTACCCCAAATGATGTCCCCGCCATATCGGTGCGGTTTAAGAATACATTGACTGTATTTCCCTCAGAAGGTTAAGAACTCCCACCAAAAAAGGGCTGTCCTAGGTATGACTCTAAACTGCATCCGATCATGAGGCTTTAGTTCTGGAGATTTGGAGATATTAAGTACCCATTCATTGTCATCACTACCAGGTCCACTTTGATCCGAAGTGGTTGTATCTGTTTGTGTCCTATCTATTGGTCAAATAGAACTGTTTAAAAATTATTCGTATTCGATTAGAATACTTGAAACTATATACGTGTTAGTTAACTATATTAAGAATATTTACTTGAAGTCATAATTTTTTTTACAAAGGATTATTACTAGATACTTAAAATCATGTAACTGTGTGCAAAGAAATATCTATTATTAAATAGAAATGATTATTAGAATTAGATAGAAATATTTGAAACCATACAGTGCGCAAATCATTTGTATTAAATAAGAATAGCTGATATCTGTGTGCGAAATCTCTTAAAAAACAACCAAACAAAAAATCTAAATCTAAATGCAAAATGAACGCAATTCCCAAACCACTTGGCATAAAATAACTCTAGATGGGTTTACATGCCGGTAAAATACATCCACCAATCAAATGATGTCCGTCTGGCTACAAGTTATGTGTGTCAATTAGAAATATTTCTCAGTTCTTCCACTTGTTTTTCAGCATCCATATTCATTGCTTCAGATGACGTTCTTTTCAAACTACCCCTGACAACCAGATCTGATCGCATAAATCTCGATTCATAAAAAGATATTCACTCATCACATTCAATGAACGACTCATTAACCAAGAGATGCAACCAATATACACAGAGAAAATTTGGAGCCCTCTTTTAAAATATCCCCTTGGTCAACAATGTCCAGATTTTTTCTTGTACACTGTTAACTTCAACACCGAGGACTCAAATTGAAGACATTGCACATTTAAACTGGATAGTCTCACTGCCATTAAATTCACTGAGATTGCCTACTGAGAAGAATATGTCTGAACATTGACAGCTTGCCCCAGAGGATCCTGGCCCACTTCGGTCTTTATCCTCCCATCACGGCAAAAGCCGTCAATGTCCATTGAGAATGTTACTTTCGCAGTTAAATACAGACAAGAGAGGATATAAATGCGGCTTCTCCCTAAACGTAAAGGAATTGCTTTTTTTCTCCCATCGATAGGTGCCAGAAGTCAACCATTGCTAATTTGAAAGTCAGATTTACCGCCTTTCTAATCTGCTGCATATTTAGATAAATCTTAAACACTGTCAGTAGACACAAAAACTTTTCAGTGAATTTGTTGCCTGCATTGAAGACTACTGCAATAAAAAAAAATCCCTGCTTTAAATCTTTGAAGTAGTAGTCATTTACTAAGCTTTGCTTAGTTTGACACAAGGTGAAGAGTATGGTACACTGAGTGGGAATTAAACTAATTAGCAATGGTTTTCCAGCCAATCTCATTAGCTATTAGCCCATGCAAAGTACCGAATCATTTACGAAGCTCAGTTTAGTTTAGCACAAGGTCAGAAGTATGGGGCACTGAGTGAGAACTAAAATCCATAACAATAGTCTGCCAGCCAATCATATTAGATATTATACACTGGCAGATGTCCTATAAACTAATTATAGTTTAGATTTGATAGAAGGACGCAAGCATCCAGTGAGGATCGAATTCATCAGCAGTCGATCTGCGAAACTTGCTTTTTAACCTTTGTACTACAGTGGAGTGCTCGACTTTCGTAGGGGTAGAACATTAAAACTTTGAGATAGAAACGGGTCATCCAATCCCGAAAAAAGACCAGATCAAGTTAAAAAAAGGAAATAACTTGTCAATTAGAAGACAATGGTATTCAATTAGAGCACAA
This sequence comes from Sepioteuthis lessoniana, assembly GCA_963585895.1. Lineage (NCBI taxonomy): Eukaryota > Metazoa > Mollusca > Cephalopoda > Myopsida > Loliginidae > Sepioteuthis > Sepioteuthis lessoniana. Next base: position 72,500,731 of record OY757906.1, on the reverse strand, counting down.
AATGTAAGCCAAGAATTGGATAAATAACTGGACCTTGCCAGAGAGCTGAAAAAGTTATGGCATATGAGTGTGACAGTGATGCCAGTCAGAGTTAGAGCCCTCGGAATAATCTCAAACCACCTGGAAAAGATACTGGAGGAACTGAATATCTGAGAAAAGAGAGCGTTCAAAGCAAAGCATTGTGGAAATCAAAAACAGAAAATACTGACAAGAGCCCAGGAAGACAAGAATCAACAGAACAACAATAACTAGAAAACAAAAATGAGAAGAAAAACAACTGTATGGATATTTCAAGCGACAAACAAGTCAAATCTCACACAAGAAGACTTGGACACGGCTAAGAAAGAGAAAACTTAAGAGGGAAACTGAATTTCTTTTAATAGCAGCATAATACGACGCTACAAATACAAACTATGTTAAAGCAAAAATAGATAAGATGCAACAAAATAGCTAGTTAGGTGATGTGGTGATAGAGACAAAACGATCAATCATATAATAAACGAATGCAGCAAATTTACGTAACAAGAGATGATCCACTGAGAATTATGCAAGAAGTTGAAATTTGACCATACGAGAAAGTGGTTCATGCCCAACCCAGAATCTGTCCTGGAGAATGAAACGCACAATCTTCTCTGGGATTTTGAGGTACAAACGAATCACCTAATCTCGACCAGACGACCAGATCTAGTGATGTAATGGCTAAAGTGCTGGAGTGAGGCCTCGAAGTAAGTCGCTGTGTAACATTCACTTACGGACTAATACCCTTGGAAAATGTGTGAGCCTTCTTATCCTCCAGCTCTGAGTTAAATAGTATAACTGATGTTTTTCTACAAGGATTGCTGAGGCATTAAATAATCTACAAAGATCGAATGCCTTTAAACAAAGAAACCAACCTATATATATATATATATTTCAAAATGAATAGTTCCACAAAGAGATTTGCATTTTTTTAAGATAATTTATTTCGTTCTTGCATATGTGTATGTTTTCACCTTGTTGCTTCTGTCAGAGAATATTTAGTAATTTACTAGTTTTTTTGCTTGGTTACGGCTCAAGACCATATGAATGGAGCACACAATGAGACTCGAACTCACTCGTGTAGGTTTGTCAGTCGAATGTTTTTTTCAGGTTTTGTATCGGTTTATATTGAGGTCACTGTTTTATGTTAGATTTCCCTTCCTCCTCCTTTCCCTTTCTCAGAGTGTGTTCCTAGTCTGCCTTGTGGGCATATTTCCCTAAATAGTATATATATATATATATATATATATATATATATATATATATATATATATATATATAGTGTATGTGAGTGTGGTTTGATAAAATACGCAGGTATAAGCGATGTGATAATAGAGATGAAACCATTAACCACAAAAGTGAATGCAACCTCGAGGTGTAGTGGCTAAATCACTGAACTGCGACATCGTAGTAAGTGAGTCCGAACGACAGTTGCGCTATTATATTCATTTTCGGACTAAAACCCTTGGAAAAGACATGAATCTACTTATCCTTCCCAGCTATGGGTTGAATAATATCACTACTGTATTTCTATAAGGATGGCTTTTGCATTAAATAACCCACGATGGTTGATATACCATTTATCAAAGTAACTAACTTAAACTAACTTTCACAAATGGAACACAAGAACAGACACAGTTAGTTGGGGAAGATGATCTACTGGAAATTGTGCAAGAAACAGAAATTTCACCATTCTGGCAAATGGTAAATGCACTAACCAGAATCTGTCCTGAAAAATAGAAAAGCATGAAATTCTCTGGGACTTTGATATAAAAACGAATCACGCAATCTCGGCCAGAACATCAGACTTAGTTTCAATTAACAAGAAGAAAACAACTTGTCATCAAATGGATTTTCCCATTTAGCTGACCACCGAGTAAAAGTGAAGTAAGTTGAAATGCTGGAGAAGTACCTGGATCTTTTCAGATAACTGAAAACATTGTGAAACAAGAAAGTGACGGTGATACCGATCCTAGTTAGAACTATTGGAACAGTTGCTCATAATCTGGAAAAAAAGACTAGGTGAACGGGAGATTAGAGAAAAAATTGAAACTATCCAGACCCACAGCATCTCTAAAATCGGCTGCGATACTTAGAATAGTCTTGGAGAAAAGAAGAAACTTGTTGTCACTCAGGCTCCAGTGAAAAGTTACCAGTTGGAGCTGGTATGAAAAACGAGCAAGGAGTAAAATGATAATAAATCTGACTGATTTTGTATTTTTCTATTCTCTTTCTAATACATTTCCTAATTTTTGGTTTATATATATATATATATATATAAACATATATACATTTTTCCACCTTCACCCTGTCTTGGGTCTATTATTCTATATAGTAATTTGATTTCGAAAATTTCTTTATAATCCTTAAGTATGATGTATGCTTGGTTCAAAACAAAAACAAAGGCTGAAACATCCATTCGAATTATTGTGTTAAACATGAAACGGTGGTTTTGGACAATTAAAACATATTTAGAATTGATATTAAATATACTGATGAAAAACAAAATAAAATTGCAGCACATTGAACACGTTTCATTTTACGCAAGATTAAACTTAAAAGGAATGTTGCTGTAAATAATGTCAAATTAAGATCAACATGCGTACAAGTTCAAAATAATAGATAGGTGTACTAAAGTCATATATATACCTTGGGTGTTAATACAGATCTGTACTCTCACAGACATACGGTCGTACAGATTGCAAATATCACTATGTGATACGCTATTGTACACCAAAGATTTTGATTTTTTAACTGAATATCTACTACCCGCTACAATGCACTAACAATAGCTGGGTCAAAATTGGCATCAAGTTTCAGTGTGTTGCAATTTTATTCCCCCATATATATATATATATATATATATATATATGAACTTAAGAGGAACTTATCGATTGCAACCATGTGGTTAAAGCCAATTGAGATCAAATATGAGTATCGTATGAAAAAACACAGAGAGAGAGAGAGAGAGAGAGAGAGAGAGAGAGAGAGAGAGAGAGAGGGAAGAAGGAAATTCGCCGAGATGAAACAAGGTAATATTTTTCTCCTCTCGAACTAAACTTCCATCATACAACATTGTTGATAATGGATTCATGTCACGTCCGTGAAGAAAGAACCAAATACAATCGTAGGACATATCTCATCAGTTGCTTTTCAGGTTTACTAAAATACAAATAAAGCGTGTATCTGCTCAAATGGTCTGAATGAACAATCAATGAAAAAAGAACGGTAAGGAGGAAAAAAAAAAAAGAAAAGAAAAGAAATATAACAAAATTAAATAATAGAAGAGAGAACGTAGATAGATAGGAACAGAGTGATATGTGTCTGTATGTCAGTGTGCTTGCGAGTATATATATATATATATATATATATATATATTTGTCGTCAACTACCTTGACATACATATATATATATATTTATATATATATATATATATATATATATATATATATATATATATATATACTGATTAATCGATTGCTGAAGTGTACACACACACACACACACACACACACAGAGCGAGAGAGAGAGAGAGAGAGTAAAAAATAATCAAAATGAAAGAAAAAGGAGTAGGTCAGATAAAATAAAATAATAGAGAGGGTAAAAAAAGAAACGAAAGTGTAAATAGAGAAGTGAAGAAACGAAAAAAAAAAGTGAAATATAGCGAAATGCAAAGAGAAAAGAAAACTGAGAAAGAAAGAAAGAAAGAAAGAAAGAAAGAATGAATGAAAGAACATCAACAAGAAGAAAGAAAAAGTCACGTAGATATGAAAGAAACCTGAAAAGGGAAGTCATTAAATAAGAAATAAAAAGGAAAATGCTGATAAGAAGAAAATGCCAACCACTGACGATGCTCAAAAAGCCCCTACGTTGTATGTACGTGTTGAAGGGATATCATTACTAGCTACTCACTGAGCTGCTAGCGTCTGTCCTCTCTCATATGGCATCTCGTCGTTTCTCGTTAGGACGATATTGTCGACATGTTGTATTGTGGTTCCTGTTTCTTGTTGATATGCTTGGCCATACCAATGCGCCATCATTAGAGAAAAGTTTCTTCGTTTTTCGATGTAACTCAGGTCATGAAAGTCAATGTTAGCATTGTTTCGCAGCTTGAAATTCTCCTTGCCGACATGCGGCTATTGCCGTCTTCATTACCACACTGGATGTAATCATGTAAAGTCACATCCGAAAAATGCCGACTTAAAAATCCTACCTTCTTTTTGAAAGTTTATCATATTTATTTTTCCTCATTAGTAATTGAATTTTTGTTGATGTGTTAACGTTACTATTAACAATAAAATATAGTTAAGAAAGGTTAGAATAACAAGGTGTGATGACAGAAAGTGGTTAAAAATGTAAGATTGTGTTTAAAAAATGCCTCTTTCTGAATTAAATAATAAAAACGAAGATTTATGTTATTTTAAAGAAAGTAGGTTTAAGAAAAAATAGTTAATCATTATTTTGAACCAGAGTCATAATATTTCACGAAAAAAATGTGATATTCGAATAGCGTGACGTCATTAGCATTGCGCATTCCTCGATTCCGAACACGATTCCAATATCCTAGCCGAAAACTCCGATTCTTGTGCCAAGGTATTAAATCCTTTCTATTATTATATTTTTAAAAAGACAATTTAAACCATTCATATATGTGGTAGATGTGTTTGTCTTTTGTTTTGAGAAATTTATGTTCCGTGGAATTGTTTCCCAAAATAGATTTGGCTATTATGATTGGTTTAATGAAAAGCAGTTTGCAAATGTGGTTGTTGTTGCTGCTGTTATTATTATTATTATTATTATTATTATTATTATTATTATTATTATTATTATTATTATTATTTCTTGCGAGTTTTTCCCACCAGCATTAGTTGATGGTCTTTCACTGGAGTCTGAGTGACAGCAAGTCTTCTCAGATCTCCAGGACTCTTCTGAGTATTCTAGCTGATCTCTGCAATGCTGTAGTTTGGATGGTCTCGGCTCTTCCACCCCTTTTACCATGCCTTAGGAGGGTCGTTCCAAGCGCACCAATAACAACTGACATTACCATCATCTTCATGTTCCATAGCTTAACTATTATTATCATCACTATTATTTGGCCGAGTTGGCTGGGGCTGTAGAATACACTGACTGCATCTCGAGTGTCCTAATATGACACGAAACAATCTGATGGTGAGGCTCCAGTAATGCTAGAACTTTGGGGAATGGGGACATGTATCGACATCGCTCCCAGGTCCACTCTAGTCTGGAGTGGTAACACCTGATAGGGTTCTATATATGGGTCAAATAGAAGTAAATTGTCTCCTTATGCAAAACTGAATTGTTTGAAATAGAACTGTTTATATGAATAATAATGGGTTTGGCATTAAATAAACTTCAAAGGTTGATATGCCATAAAACCAAAACAATCCAATTATTATCATTCTTCTTCTTCTTCTTCTTCTTCTTCTTCTTCTTCTTCTTATTATTATTATTATTATTATTATTATTATATGCTTGTTTTTCACAACTGTTTTATGTGGTTTTAAGTTTTAATGTGGTTTCTCCACTGAAATCTTCGTAACAGCAAGTCTCATCAAGTCTCCAAGACTCTTCCAAGTCTTATGATTTTAACTGTGCTATGGTCTCGATTCTTCTTCTCATCTCTTGTTCTCCCAGCTCTTTCTCAGGGCTTTGGGGATCGTTCCAAGTGCACCGACTACAATTGGTATCACCGCCACCTTCACCTTCCACACTTTTTATAGCTCTCTGGCAAGACCCAAATATTTCTCTCTTTTCATTTTCTTTTACTTTCACTATGGTCCGCTGGAATGGCAAAATCCACTTGATGATAAATTATTTTACCTGTCATTATTGTCATTCAGTTATGCTTATTGTCATTATAGAAAGATAGTTTTGCTTCATCATCATTATGCTTTTATTTTCAATTACTGTCGACATTGAGCAGTTATAATTGTATTAATAGAAACAAAAGCAAGAAAATGCATGGTTGAATGCGATGAGGATATATAGATATCAACATTAGTTGACAATTCCTCAAGATAATATAAATTCTTCTTGAGCGTTAACACAGGCCGTCCACGAGATTTTCTATTGTTTAGATTTTTAAAAAGTACATCATTTTCAACATTAAAATCGAATGATTTTAATGTTGAAAATGTTGTACTTTTCAACATTGAAGGAAGTTAGGTCACTAGAAGAGTAATTACTTTTATCAAAAATGTCTTATTAAAAATTTTTGAAGTAGCAAAATATTATTTTCAGTAGTTTAATTTGGTTTGGGACATTTGTTTAATGGTCTATCAACTCTTAATGGATTATTTAATGCTGAAATTTTATTAATTTCTAAATGTTTGATTACAATTACTGCAATATTTTCAATGTTCAATTCCACCTTTAATTGAACTTTTTTTGTCTAGAAACATTTATTTGTACTCATTTATAATATCAAGTATTCCTATCAAATACTACTAATTTGCACACAGTTATATGATTTCAAGTATTCTTATCTAATACTGATAATCATACGTTTTCAGGTAATTATTTCTATTCAATAATAGTCATTTGTTTGTTCACTGTTATAAAAGATTTCAAGTAATTAATAATATTTCTTAGTATACAAGTGGGAGTCCACATGGTGTAGTGGCTAAAGTGCTGGACTCCTGCCTCAAAGTCAACGAGTTCGAATTCCAGTCGCTTTATTACGTTCACTTGGAAAATGTATGAACCCTTAGCTATAGGTTGAATAGTGCCTCTATCATTCTACAAGGATGGCCTTAGTATTAAAAAACACCCGAAAGTTGATATGCCATTAAACAAAGAAACTGTCAACAGTTATAGCTTCAAGTAACTATTCTTGATTCACATGACTTACAGTTATGTGGCAACAAGTATTGCTATCGAATACGAATAATTTTTAAACAGTTATTTACTCATAGATGTGACCCTAAGAGGTATTTCTACTTCGGGTCAGAGTAGACCAAGGAGTAATGGCAGATTTCCAGAACTAGAGCCCCACCATCAGATGCAGTTTAATGTCATACCCTGGCCACTCCATCTAATGTGTATCGGCATGTGTAGGGGTCTTAACCTTCTGCAAAGCATGTAGTCCGCATATTCTAAGCCCTGTCGACAGGACTTAAATAGATTAGTTTACGTGGTGAATTCAATAAGTTTCTAGACTTTTTTTGTATGGGCATTTAAAATTGTAGTAGACTCTTGAAAATTCACTATGTTATTGCTATACATCTTATGAGATGACTGACAAACGAAAGCCTGATTGTCACAGCTGGTGAATTTCAAAAATGCCATCTGGACGTGAGGACAATTTAGAAGAACGATATGCAATAAAATTCTGTTTTAAACTTGGAAAAAAATGCCACAGAAACGTTTGGAATGCTTCAGATTGCTTTTAGAGCATCGTGCATGAATCGAGCATCAGTTTTTGAGTGGAATAAGAGATTCAAGGAAGGCAGAGAGTCTATGAAGGATGGTGAGAAGTGTGGGAGGAGTAAGGAAGTCAATACACCAGAGTTGATTGGCCAAACGCTTAGGGTTACGGTTAGGGTTACTATGTTGAGGTTTTAAGGGAGTTCAGCAAGAGATTCCGTCGGAAGAGGTCAGCACTCTTCCACTCGGGTCAGTGGCATTTCCGCCAGGACAATCCACCAGTCCACAACTCCATCCTTGTCACAGACTATTTGACCAAGATGGGCATTAACACAGTTCCTCAGCCTCTCTATAGTCCAGACCTTGCTCCATGTGACTTTTGCTTATTTACTAAGCTCAGAGGCTGTTGTTATGAGACAATTGAGGAGATGAAAGAGGCTGTGACGAAGGTCATTGACACACTTACACGAGAGGACTCCCATAGGGAATTCCAGAAGTTGTTGGAACAATCCAAGTGCATTGCAGCCAGAGGGGATTACTTCGAAGGGGACTAGAGTTTCATATGTATACTATCAATAAAAGTGCCTATACGAAAAAAGTCTGGAAACCTTTTTTAATGATCCTCGTATATGTGTATTTGATTTGACATATATATATATATATATATATATATATATATATATTCCAGTTAAACCTTGGAATGTTTCTTGGGTTCATATAAAAAATAAATAACTGATTGCTTGGGATAAACTTAAAAAGGTACCCTGTGTACAGTTGGTAGTGATACCATCTGTTTATTTTTTACGCTAACAATCGTTGTTTACCAATTAAATGATTTATCCGACTTCCAGCCACGCCGGATTTGAAATAAGGTCATTCTAATGTGGAGAAGGGACTCACGAGTCAATAATTATGCGTGGTTATTACAAAAAAAGAGGTAAATTCACTCAGGATTTCTTCTTTAGTGGCGCCTCAGGCACCTAGCTATAAGCTTAGCTCCGTTATGCAGGTGTTAGGCAGGCTTCCTAGGACCAGGCAATCAACTTAATATCACCTACACGGCGTGAATGCCTGGTAGCCACTCCCATGAATGTGGTGGGGTCTCTGCCTCTTTTATTTACCATTTAATCTGAGTATTGGTTGTGTCTGAGTTAAGTTGCCGGCTTGTGGAGTCAGCTCGGGTGATCAGTTTGTAGTTTACTGACTTGATATTAAAATACGTGGCAGCTTGATGCAAAATCGAGATATTTGCTGAAACAGACAAATCTGTAAGAACTTAGCAATGAACATTTGAGGCAACAATTTGAAATGAAAATAACAATAAGCATTTATCAATATTTGGAGTACAGAGTTTTGATATGAAGAAAAGTATGATATTGAAGAAGTTTATTATTGAAGCGATAGGTTTTCACTTATGTTGATCTGTTGTTATGACAACGTTAGTCATAACGCCCCTAGAAGAGGGGTTGGGTAAATTCATAATTCATATTTTGGAGGTTCTTCGTTAAAGAATTGTAAAATTTTAATCATAATAAACAAAATATTCACATGGGGATAAGATAAACAATGTTTTTTTTTAAAATAGTCACATTCTGGTTTGAAATGAGTAATGTTTTTGTGCATTCATCTCGGAGCAGACGAGTTGGCTAAATACCTAAGTTATTATATAAGTCCTTCAATTGTGCCTGTATATTCCTTTTAAATTTTAAATTTTTAAGTGAAACACAAAATTCAAACTTCAGCCTGTCTTCGTGATTTTTAATCACACCTCGTAAGTTGTGAGTCTGTACGATGTAAGGAAGACAAATTTGAGTTCCAGTAAATGATCTTCAGCAGTGTTTTGACTGGACAAAAACTAATGCAGTTTTAGAAGAATGAAGACGGCCGCTTCGAACTATTCTAAGGTCCAACCTGCATTTAAATCTGATTTCGCCCTGTGTGAAATTGTCCACTAAAGAATATAAACTTCTTTTAAATCTCTTGAATCGATTTTCCGAAACTATTCTATTGCATCAATATATCTATGCATGTCTCTCTTTTTGTGTATTTTTTGTAGTACCTTTTCTTTGTTTTTCTTTCCATATACACACATATACATACATACATTTGTAATATATATATATATATATATATATATATAACTCCTTAATATCTATATATTATGTCTGCTTGTGTTGGTCCAGGGAAAATTATTGCTATGATAATGCAATGCATAGCCATTTTCTCTTTGCACTTAATGAATAGTTGTTTAAGAAAATTATCTTTGTCTTTGGCTAGTCTTTAGAGACGCTTCTTTTCAGAAAGAATCTAAGTGTTGAGAGAGAGAGAGAGAGAGAGAGAGAGAGAGAGAGAGAGAGAGAGAGAGAGAGAGAGAGAGAGAATGAATTTTGAACAAAACAAAGAAATCAGTATGAAACATAAAAAGAAGAAAAAGTAATTTTAATAAAGAAGAGAATTCTGTTTTTCTTTTCAATTTTTCACATTATTTTTTGTCAGTCAATCTGTCCAAGATAAAAAATAAAAAAATGAAAAGAAAATCAACTTCAGTCACTGAGAAAGATATCTTGTTTTAGAATATTTCATCTGAATTATTCGTAGAGCAATTTAAAAAAATTCTCCTGTGTCGCTTTGTATGTTATTATTTTCATATAATTTTTCTCATTTTCTTCATTCTCTTTTACAATCATCTCTTTTTTCTTCCTCTTCATTCCCCTCTTTTTCTTTTTCCTTTTCTCTCCTTTATCTTCTTTCTTTTCCATCTTCTCATCTTCATTTTATCCTTTGTCTTCTTTCATCACTACCACTACCTTCAACACAAAATACCAACCCTTCGTAAAACTCAATTTGGTTTGAAATTTTTTAAAAATTCGGAATTTGGTATTCTGTAGGAAAAAAAGAAACCTCTTGATGTTCAGCTCTGTCATCAGGATTATTTCACACACACACACACACACACACACACACACACACACACACACACACACACACACACACACACACACGTACAAAACCCAGGGCACGTACAAAACCCAGGGAACAACAAGCGACCAAAGAGACATCCTAATATCTAATTATATATATTCAAGTTTATTTGCCAAGAAATTGGTAAATTAGGTTGATTTTCTGGAATCTACTCGGAAGAATTTTTTCCTATAAAATCTAATTTCCACCGACAAAATACGACATAGGTAAAGAATAACGTTGATAAAAGCAGATTAAAATGTTCATTCTTAGGTATGTGAAAAAGAGTTGTTAAGGTTTGGCGATCAGCTCTAAGTTTGTAAGTGTATACGGACATATATATTGCAAAGTTCATGTCTCTCTTAAGAGAAACTGCTTGGAAATATCCTTGGCGATCAATGATTGCGATCACTCTGTATTGCCGAATCTTTTAGTATTCCTGTCATTCAAATAGAAAACCCTTTAAAATTCCTCTTATGAGAGGAATTATACAAGAGAGAGAGAGAGAGAGAGAGAGAGAGAGAGAGAGAGAGAGAGAGAGAGAGAGAGAGAGAGAGAGAGAGGCGGGGGTTCCTTGTGCGTATGCTTATAATTTTTGCAATCTTGACGGCATTTAATTTAATTTTTCAGAACATTTTAACATTGAAATTTTAGCTTTCTACCGTTCTATTTCAGTTTCGATGCACAGACCATTTCTTTTTACAAAAGAAAGTTTAGATTTACCTAAAAGATTCCCATCATATATATATATATACATATATATATATATATATATATATATATATATATATATATATATATGTATATATATATATGTGTATATATATATATATGTGTGTGTGTGTGTGTTTGTTTATGAAGATCTAAGTTTTAAGTACGTAGACACAGAGTCTATTACCGATACTAAGCACTCTATTAATATAGCAAATCATATTATATATATATATATATATATATATATATATATATATATATATATAGGCAAAAGTGAGATTGCAACACCGTGAATAAGTCTTTCAATTTACACAAAACAAGTATTCAGGTAAAACAGAGAATGACAACATATACAAAACAATGCACATGTTTGAAAATTTGGGGGAATTAAAAAGCACTCAGATTCCATGGACATATTCTGTCTGCTTTGTCCTTCAGGCTTTTGTGATGTAATTTTACGCCAGTGTATATATATATATATATATATATATATATATATATATATATATATATGTATGTATGAAAGCATAAAGTTGTATTGGCTAAGTTAACTTAGTATAAGACTATACAAAAGTATTTTACTAAAACACAGTGAATATCTAACACACACACACACACACACACACACACACACACACACACACACACACACACACACATATATATATATATATATATATATATATATATATATAGAGAGAGAGAGAGAGAGAGAGAGTTTATGAATGCTTCTAATATGTGGTATTGATAAAAACTTCTAAGGTTGATTTAGAGTGAGCATATGTACAGGATTTTTTGGCTTATCATACTATGAACGTTGAAACGTTATTGGTCCAACCAGAAAAAAAAGTAAAAAAAGAAATAGTAAGAAAGATCATTTTTTAGTTTATTTAACTGAGAACTCTTCACCATCCATCCTAGAAGAACTCGGCTTTTCGGTCTCATTGAAAAATTAACGGTAAATTTTGGTGTTATAGCAATCTATGCACCATGATGATTAGAATGAAAGGTAATATTTTTTCGTGAACCTAAATTTTTTTGATGCTTTAGGTGTGTGTGTGCGTATGTGTTTTATATAGGGTGTCTTTTAGCACATCCTTCGTTACAACAATCACAAAGCATTAGTATTTTGCTCATAACAAAGATAATTTGTCCAAGTTAGAATTTTTTCTAACATTTCATTAAGACTTGTTATGCATAAGAATTTGTACCCGAAACACCACAATTCCAATGTCCATCTGAAAATGAAGTATGGTGATAATATTTTATATACAATTCTTTGAGCTTTGAGAGTTTTTTTTATATGTAATATATCTAATTTTAATCAAATGATTAAAAGACAATGTACATATCTTGTGATGAAAGCGATTAATTCTTTTCTCTGGAGATACCCTAGTTTACAACTAGCGGTTAAAAACAGCGTTTTAAAATGTGTTTGTTGCAAATATACATATATATTCATAAACTGTTCTTCCTGTATTTTTTGTGCAATATTTGTATGCAATAGCACAGGGTTTGGGTATACGCGTAATTAGGAGTCCCATGTGGTGTTGCGTTTATCATCATAGTGTTACATAATAGATTGATTAGATCTATTATTGACATGTAGTGTAGCATTCGAATTAAGTTTTAAACCATAAAATGGATTGAAGGATGCCGTGAGTCACTCAGTTTGATTGACAGACGAGATCTCTGAGATCAATTTGAGAATTTGTCTGTGAGTGGATTATCTCAGTCAGGTGATCGAGGGGTTCTAGAAGTTTAGAAGACTGGAATAACTTAATCAGTTGCCAAAGATTGTCCGAAGGAAACAGTTGATTTCCACCATACTCATCATTCCCTGTAAAGGTCACGCGAGTAAAATGGATGTGTCATTAGAAATAAAAACGTTCACAACAAAGAACTAAGGCAGGGTTCCTGCAACGAACAAGACACTGAGATACTACACGAAGCGGCAACAATAACAAAGATGGCTGCCAACGAGAGAACATTTCGGTCGATATGTCCTTCGGCCTTCTTCAGGTGTTTTATGTCAAATTCGGGAGCCTATACAGAACCTTGAACTGAACCCTTTATTTAATTCATAGGAGCAGATGGTTCAGTTCTGTTAACCATGACCGGGTACAAACGTAAAGTTACAGTAAGTATTCCTTCCTATTCTTACTTGTAGTCTGGATTGAACCTGCAACCTTCAGAAATACTTTTTAATCAAACACCTTATCCACTAAACTATGTGTTCATGTCCGACAATTCAGAGGGAATTTTTGGAACTTATAACCTAATGTCTCCATCAGCCTATGAGAACTACTCGCTACTATCATATACGAATTTTACCATAGCTTATTTCACATTTTTTTCATCGAGTCTTTTTGATTAATGGTTCCCAAAGCGTATTCATCTCTATACTTGGTCTGCTCAATAGGTCACTGGCCCAACATATGCGCTGCTTCTTTAAGACGTCTTATTCTCCAGCGTTCTTCCCTGTCAATTATTTTGACTTCATCCCACAAGGGAAGATGGTTTCCTTTTTCTTTCCATATATGGTCAGCCATACCGAATTTTCGACCTCTCCCCGACATACTGCCTTTTGATGTTCCTCTTGCCTTACGGGCGATATGTCTCGTCTTTGTTTACTTTACCACAACGGCATGGGATGGAGTACACGCAATTCTTGATCATGTTGGATTCTGTTAGTGGTTTGACTCGACAGAGATATTTTCGAAGAGTCGTGCCACTCGTAAATATTGTCCTGATATCATATGAACAACATATCTTTTGAATCTTTTCTGTTAAGCCTTTGACATAGGACAAACAGATTGTAGTGAGTTGTTTCAAATTCTTCGTTTCTTCTTGATATACATTGCTGTCACTATTAATGGCTTTTGATCAATGTTGTAGGCAACAAACGATCCCTTTATATGAATGGTGGGAATTGAAGTTTAGGTAGTTTCCAGTGAAAGTTGGCTTTCGATGAACTGAATCCTTACTCTGTGCGAGTTATCAATATATATAGGAAGGATAATTTGTTGCTTTGTTCTTTCTCCATAGTGAACAGTATAGATGGCCCGATTGAGTTCACATGATCTCGCAGGGTACCTCGGGTTGTGTAATGGTTAGCAAGCAAGATTAGCAAACCAACACGAATGAGTTCGAGTCTCACAAGGTGCCCTATTCATACGGTCTTGTGCCACATCCGAAAAGACTCGCGCCAGTAGTGTTTGAACGTCTTTTTAATGGGGCCAGAGAATAAATGTATCGTCTAAGGATCTAAGGTACAATAATTACTTTAGTAATGAAATCCTATTGCTATTTCTTCGAAGTATTCCATGTATATACTCGTCATTACTGATGATAAAGGCGATCCCATAGCCAATCCTTATTTTTGTCGGTATATGTCAGACAAATCGTTTCCGCACAGAAGGACAACACCTTCATCACCTTATCTATCGGGATACAGGTGCGTTCTTCCAGCGAAGAATCTGCAGCCACTGTTGGCGTCTCATCAGTAGGAACCCTCTTGAACGTGCTTATTTAATCCAATCAGATGGTGAGCCTAAATGTCTTGGCTCACCATCTGATTGGATTAAATAAAGCATTCAGTTCGAGGTTCTGAGTAGGCTCCCGAGTTCGACATGAAATACCTGAAGAACGCCGATGGATATATCGGCCGAAACGTTATTAGTATAACAATGAAGACGAAGACAGTAGTCCGAATATTCAAAGTGATAAAGCTTGAATGATGCTGTTGGTATTTCATTTCGCGTTAATCCCCTTAGGAAAGGCATGAATTCGTTTGTTCTCTCTCCAGCTATGTGTAAATAGTAGGGCTGACCAGGTTCTTTACTCTTGGTAAGGTAACCACTAAAAGAAAAAGAAAACTCTGAATTTAAATCAACTTTACTCCGCTGGAAAACTTGCTTTGTGTCGTATCCTGTGCGTGACAGAGGGGTTAGGTAAATAGATACGTTTGAATTAGGTTCATGTGACTTTTGTAAGTTAGTTGGTAAAAAAGTTAGTCCTAATAACTAGGCTTCCTCCAAGCAGAAGGCGATGTAAGTACAAATCTCACTGAGAGCTTATCCTTTGTCTCCGACACACAGTTCCTCGCTGTCAAAGAAATAACACCCTCAGAAGATTATGATAACCTAGAACAAGTAGCAAACTTGTTTCTCACACTTATCATATAATGATTTCTAATATTACTATTGATAAATGAGAACCAGTCATACTGTGAAGCTTCCACTATTTATGTCTTATTTCTGCGTAGACTTATCGTAGCCGTTCCGGCTACTCAAACTTAAAATCCTCCGTTTAGAGAAAACTCTGAGTCACCCGTGACGTCAGCTTACAACAACGCCATGCCTACGTTTTCGAGTGAATTTTCATTGTCAACATGTGAACTATTTTTCGAAATAGATTAATCCTGCTGGCCATTCAGAAACAGTTCTTAACCACAGGATAAAATACACTGTATTTAAAAGCTCCTTTTCGAAGTACAAAGAGTTATTTCATTATTACTTATATTTAAAAGAGGAACTTTCAGTACACGATAACACAAAAGCCCCTTCACTCAGACCACAAAAGAAGCAGTCCGTTATTTCTATATAAACAGTCAGTCAGTGTCCACCAAAACAGCGGCGCGGGCTTCGGCCTGGAACAGACGCTTTTCCGGGATTGGTGTTGGTACTCAAGGTCCAGGATGGATTCGAGGCCCTGGCTTCGGTTGGGCTATCTGCTGGTGGGCAATGACGTCACTGACAAGCATTGTATAGCATTAGACTCTCTGGTCGAGTTCAAGCTAGGAGCAGGCACACGTCCCAGACTCACGTAATATACCGAGTGAGTCTAAGACCAGCAAGGTTAGCTGGCTCACATTACATCTAGTGAGCCTATAATCGGCATAGACCAGCCAGGCACGAGTTTCGGCTCGTGTCAGACCTCCCCCTCCTTAAACCCCCACTATAAAAAGACCTTGTGTAAAGTCTTACCCGAAGGGATGCAGTAACAAATATCGTGGGCTAGGAAGAAAGGTATCTGTTCTTCTCCTAACAGTCCCCGGCCAACATGAGGTCCGCGTCTCTACCATCAGCTAAGCAACCGCAGACTCAACATCGACTCAACTTTTTAGAGCTATGTCAGAAGTCTTTTGAGGATCACCTTTGGTCTCCTCACAACTTCCCCATAGCAGACACCACGAAACGGCGACGCAGCAGCCAGCCACACTTGCATACCACTGAGCAGCAGCAGCAGCAGCAGCAGCAGCAGCAGCAGACCAGCTCCAGCTTCACCCAGCAACACCTGCTCCTGCATCACCAAGCAGCAGACATCTGCAGACCAGCTCCAGCAAGCAGCAAACTCCTGCACCACCAAACAGCAAACATCTGCATCACCCCAGTTCATGAGTGACAAGCACCCGCACTTTGAGGCCACATCGACATACCCAAGGTTAACCACGGAGTGAATATACAGGGACTTCGATCATCTAGCATTTGCAACTAGCACCTGCATAATTCATTGCAGCAGACTAGATTCATGCAACAAAACCCGATAATCCAGCTTCAGCAACATATGCGTCCACCTCTTCGACCGTTTCAAGCTACGTCTACGACCTGACCATATAGCTACACCTACAATCTGTACCAAGCACCGAGACCATCCTCGAGACCATCCTGATCTTCTAGATGTGCTCTCACCAAGAACTTATAGATGCCGAGTCTACGACATTCGACAGCACTGACTTTCAACACCACAAAGAATTCACAGACATTCTACAGCACTGACTTTCAAACCGCAGAGCCTATACTAGTATTATACAGCAACTGTGATTCTACCCAATGCACATCTTTTGTGTACAATTCGCTCAATAAAAACCTGACATTTAAACTTATCTACTTGTCCTTGTCATTTGTCTTCTCCTTAATTAATCACTCCCTCACATACAAACTTTTGCGGATCGACGCATGCATCGGTCCCGCAACAACCTCATGCAAATCTTTGCCGAGACGATTCTGTGATCGGAAGCTACTCTTTCAATAAGAGGAGTATCTCTCACAGTTGACATTGATATTTATCCACTTCTAGTTGATAGATATATAATATAGCTGTGCCTTTTTAGCTATTTGGGTTGGTGTAGGTCCATATTTTCCCCTTTTTTGTCATTTAATTTTTAGGCATGCTTGCCTATTCCGGAAATGTTTATTATCAATACATTGCAAATATTTCGAAGATCAAAATTTATCCAAGAAATAACAACCAAAAAATGAATTTAATTGATAGAATGAAAAGATAAAGGCCAAAAGAAAGGAGCAATAATTAAATTGAAGGTTAATTGTAAAAGTAAGGAATAAAATTAAAATTAGATAAATAAATAAATTGAATAAGATTAAAAGAGATTGTTGGACTAATTTAAAACTTAATGCTTTCACTTTTACGCTTTCTAATGTAAATTCGCGTTACGATGTTTGTTTAAAAGCATAAACAATAAAATCCAGAATTTGGCCCAGCGAATTCGGAAGAAATTAAAAATCCAATGCACCCACTTCTTCCACAAAAAAAAAGAAAAAATTATATGTTTCACTTAAGATCAAATGAATATGTTGAGAATTTCAAATTGGCTGGGTAAAATACAAGAAAAAATGTGGAAAAAGCAAAATAAAAGAAAGAAGGAAAAGAAAAGAGGAGTAAAGAAGAAAGAAACAGCAAAAGATTTTTAAAAAGATTTTTTAGATACAATCTAATCTTGAAATCCTTTTGCAGGCAGAATGTGTTCAGTAGAAAAGACTTCGAATATATATATATATATATATATATATATATATATATATATATATATATATATATATATATATATATATACTGCTTTAAAAAGCGATTGCATAGTACTGAGAACATTTTAAAATCATAAAAAAGAATGAAGATCCGGTCACTTCTCGTCAGAGTATTATGTCAGTAGCAATCGATTTTGTACTAGAGCAAATAAGCATGGGATGGTATTATTAAAAAGGCAATGGGGTATAGAATTGGTTCTGGATACACTATTCAAGCTTTATTTTTTTCATTAATAATGCCTCCAGAATGGATAGTTACAGTTCATTTATTGATGTCTCCAGGATCGTAAACATAATGCACGGGTCTGATTGGCCAATAGATGGCGACCAATGAATTAACACAGTTCGGTTGACGGACCTTTTAATTTAATTAATTAACTGTATGGAGGGGTTGCCGATTCACGGTAATCTTACATATACCGACCACTTCTCTAGTTCAAATTTTGGTTTGGTGGAGAATTGTAGGCTTTTATATTTAATGGTGTTGGTGATTACATCCTCGGGGTATTCAATTTTCAACAAAGTCTTCTTGATAAAATCGAGTTCATCGGCAAGTTTTGGTTTAGAGCAGATCATCAAGGCACGAAGGACTAAGGTTTTTATGAAAATGATTTTGCGTCTTGGAGGGAAAAACGACCCCACCGTGTGTACGATTCAGTAAGCGTTGGTTTACGATAGATCGACGTCTGCAAGCTAAAATTGGTGCGCTCAACTGAGACATCTACAAAAGGTAAGCTGTTGTTATACTCGAATTCACAGGTGAATGTCAACGCAGGATGAGGTTGGTTGACAGTTTTGAAAAAGCGTCTAATTTCCGACCTGGAGAAAATCAGGAAGATATCATCTAAGTACCGTCTATAAAACAGTGGCAAGTTGGTGATTTCGAATAGTTTTCCTTCCAGAAACCCAAAAAAATGTTCGCTAGTGCAGCTCTAAGGGAGCTTCCCATACTAATTCCCTAAGTCTACTGGTACATGGTGTTATTAGAAGTAAATTGGCCTGGTTTAGTGGCAATATGTATGATATATATATATATATATATATATATATATATATATATATATATATATATATATATATATATATGTACATTGTCATCCATAGAAAGACTGTTTCGTTGTATCACAATTCTTCAGTGTGGCTAGACACGTAAAATGCTTCAACCTGGGATCGAAACCTGGTTGACTTTATGTCAGTTGGATACCTTACCCCAGATTATCGTCCCTCTCTGCGTAAGCGAAGAAATTCCCATTTACATGAGCTTCAGCAGAAAAGTTAATAGGCTGACCGAAATACTCTCATGAGATGTGATCAAATGAGGGTTTTTAATGGTTCACACACTTCTTCTATCGGTGCTTTGATCGCATTGGTTAAAAAATTAAAACAACAGATCTGGCATCATCATATGAAATGTTCAGCCCCTCTTCATATACACACAAACATATATATATATATATATATAAAACATATATATAAAACATAGGTATATATGTTTATATAAATACAAATATACATATATAAATATATACACATGTGCATACATACATAGACACACACATACACACGCACCCCCCCTATATATATATATATATATATATATATATATATATATATACTGACTCAAATATATACACAAGATATACATATACTCGTATATATAAATATATATTTGGATAAATATATATGCACACATCTATATATATATATATATATATATATATAAACACGTACACGTGCATCTATCTATCTATCTATCTATGCAATCACACACACATATACACACAAATATACATATATATATGTATATACACATGCATATATGTATGTGTACACTCAGACATACACCCCCACGGGGGGATGAGCACTCTGGCGAAGGAACTAATGGCTGCCACTCGCATAATACAAAGCTCTTCGAATGAATTGAGCACTCTGGTATTCGGTAAGGTAAGAATGTAAACAAATGAAAGCTACTACATAATGCCTAATAATTCCCGAGTTGACGTGGTTTGTTTGCTGGCTGAGCAGTATGATACTAAGTCTAACGTAAAGTTAGGTGGGTTTCGATCCCAGCTTCAACCGTCCTACGTGTCTCGCCACACTAAAGAGTTGTGATATAACGAAACAGTCTTTCTGAGGATGCCAATATATATATATATATATATATATATATATATATATATATATATATATAATAAAGAGAAAGAAAACTCGGAATAGTTCGGAACCATTAACACTGAAGAAACAGCCATCAATGGTACTAAAGTTTGCCTTCAGGTCACATAATTACAAATGACCTGTGGTTCTCACATTCCATAATTTTCAACGATTTATATTAAAAATAAATACCAAGGGTCCTTTACTAAATGCCACCCAAGAACTTTGTGCTAGAGTATGCAAAGTTTTGTAAATAACAACAATAGTCAACAGACTAACTAGCAGCATGGTTTAGAAAATGCCAACTGTATCCCTTGTAGAGAAGACCCCCACCCTAAATTAGGGGGTGTCCTGGGTATGACTCAAAACTGCATCTGGTAGCGAGGTTCCAGTTCTGGAGATCTGCGGAGTATAGAGTACCCCTTCATTGCGATTACTCTCTGGTCCACTCTGACCTCGAGTGGTATTACCCGTTAGATTCCTTTGTAGGAGACAAATAAAACTGTTTAAAAATCATTTGTATTTGACAGGAATACTTGAAACCCTACAACTGTGTGTAAATTATTTGTATTAAGAATAGTTTCTAGAAGCTATAATTAGCCACTTGGAACTATATAACTGTGTGCAAACAAATGAATATTATTAAATAGAAATAATCACTTGAAACCATATGATTATTTGTATTTGATAGGAATACTTGATATATAACCGTATGCAAGACTCTTAAGAAATAACTTCACAAAAAAATTTAAATATAAATATACAATGACGAATCCTTAACGTCTAGGTATACAGTACCCCTCGACAGGTTGAAATGCAATCATAAAATTCAAAAAGAATATCAATTTATTTTTCTTGAAAAATTTAGGATATTTTTTGGAATAACTGAATATTTTCAGTTGAAAAGTCATAAAGGTTATTTTTTATCAAAATTTATGGAAAACTCTGGACAGGAATTTTCATAGATTTTTAAAATTATTAATTAGATTATGTACAGAGGTCACTAATTATTGAAAAGGTTAATCCCATTTATTGCTCTTTAACTTTCATACAACATGAATAAGCCATCGCGTGAAATATTTTTCTTTAATCTACGACACACCATAAAAAATGCATCGTTCTTCGTACAGCATTATTGTTCCGTACAAAGACAAGTTTTGATGTTTCAATTTACTACAAGGTTGGCAGTGTTTAGCAAATCAATGAGACATTCGTTGTGTATAAGAAAGATCTGAAAATTTGTTCCCAACAGGTATGCAAACCTTAAAGTGTCTAAACAAGGCACCAATTAGAGAATTACCGTCGAAGAAACCAGGGAATTGCTCCATCCTTCGAGCAAATTATAAAGTATTTCGTCTAGTTAATCGCATATAAAGAACGTAACGGTGAATAGCTGAGAGCATTGAAGAAGTTAAATCTAAAGGAAAAAAAAATCCTCTCTAAATGTTGGGAATTAGAGGGTATGCTTTGTATGTATGTATGTATGTATGTATGTATGTGAGTATGTATGAAATATATATATATATATATATATATATATATATATATATATATATATGAAACTAAGAATACGATTTGTTTTCACGCATATACTCAATTTGAAAATGAAATGTTTCGCGTATACGAAAAATGGAAATATAATTAAAAGGTAAAAATAATATCGATATATATGTGTACATATATACGGATACAAAATTGGTGTATTATGACTCACGTATGCGTAGATGTATGTATGTATTTATCTATCTATTTATGGGTGTGTGTGTGTGTGTGTGTGTGTGTGTGTGTGTGTGTGTGTGTGTGCAAGTTTAAAGAGAAAGAGAATACTAGATATGAGTATAGCATGCTTGTATTTGATATTTGTTTATATGTGTATGGTGGAGTAGGCATGTATACATACATTTTCACTTCTTTTCCTATTTTTCTACTTTAGCAATAAAGCCCGAAGGAAATGTGATGAGATGTGTTGAATGCTAAAAATCAGCAGTTAAGTCGATGGAGAATTTACGATGCAAATATGCAAATTCCATTTGAAAGATATTTTCTTAAAAAAATAAATAATGTAAGGCTAAAAAAAGTTTTATTTTTACAAGTTTATAAAATTTGAATTCGCTGCTGCTTCAATATTTTATGTTGATGGCGTTATATGGGATCGATTATTATTTACTGTATCGACCTGTTCTTATGTTGAAAGGCGAATCTATAGTCTAAAAGAATTATAAGAAAATCAAGCGGTAATGATATGAGTGATATCTTTTTAAATGAAACTTTGTACATCTCTGTTCATGTGTGCAACTATGTGTGTCTGATTTGGCCAGAATCGGTAAAGATTAACGTAAATAAATGTTTGTCTTTGTGTGAGTATAAGATGTATTATGTCTTTATGCATGTGGGTGTGCTGAAAAGTTCTCAGCCAAACCAAGAAAGTAATGACTAAGAGCCATGAAATGTATAAGCTATTCCGTAATAAATTGCGTAGGCACATACTTTCTCAAGTTTCTAAAAAAATGTCATTCCTTTATTGGGATGTTTGTATATATCTCTACCTACCTACCTACCTACCTATCTATCTATCTATCTATCTATCTTGGTTCGGTTTCATTGTTTATTATTTAATTTATTTGCGGATTATTCAACGCCAAAGTCATCCTTGCAGAAATACAGTAGTAGTACAATTTAACCCATATATATATATATATATATATATATATATATATATATATATATATATATATATATATATATATATATATATAAAGAAGAACAATATGTGATAAAGTAAGAGAAAGAGAAAGAGAAAGAGAGAGAGAGAGAGAGAGAGAAGGAGAGAGGGAGAGATAAAGAAGAAAAAGTTATCGTATTGTAAATTTTTACATGCATACATACATATATATGTTTGCATTCAATTTTTATTTGTATCACTGTATATTTATGAGTAGGTGTTGAAAAGTTATTGAGTAATATTTTGAGAAAAAACAGAAAATATATTTGTCAAAAAATGATTGTGCAAGATAGAAAGACCAGACTTTAGTAAACTGTACTCTTAATTTATCTGTCTATTTTCGTAATTATATTTGTTCATTTTCCTCGTTATTTGCATTATTGAAACAAATTAAATCGAACAATGAAATTATCACCAACAAAGGTTAAAGATGATTCAAAAAGCGCGAGGACTTTGTATGCGCATACACATGCACATATGTATAGATTCGCATGCCTACATTTAGGTGAATCAGCTCGATGACCTTTGGCCAGAACTATGTGATCGGACATTTTTTGATTTAGAATGAAAAGGTTTGTTTAAAATGAGCAGAAAATAAGGTCTGATTTTTATTGACTATAAGATTGGTTGCTATGATTTCTTGTGAAAGTTTGATGACTTGTGAAACAAAAAAAAAAAAAAAGAGTAAAACAAACGAGTTCCTAATCACATAAAATATCCAAACAGATACAAAGTGATATCTCAATTAAAACTATTAATTTTAGACGGGAAAATAACGGGTTAGCATCTTTTTTTTATCACCTGATTTGGTTTGTTTTTTAGTTTTGTTTTTCCTTTTTTATTATAGAACGATAGTGCATTTGATAGAATGATGACCCTAGTTAGGCAGGTAGAAGCCTAATGAAATAGATTGATCGATCGATAGAATTCTAGAGATATAAGTACACAGAAGCCTAATATTAGATATACAATTAGAACACAAATTTTCCCAGTCGGCTGGGGCTGTAGAATACACCGACTGCTTCTCTGCATAGGGGTAAGACCCCCCCCAACGAGTGTCCGGGATATGACACTAAACAATCTGATGTTGAGGTTTCAGTGATGCTGGCGCTTTGGGGAATGCGGAGTATCCCTTCATTGCCATCGTTCTCAGGTCAATTCTGGCCTGGAGTGGTAGCACCTGATAAGGCCCTATCTATGGGTCAAATAGAACTAAACTGCGTACTTATACTAAACTGAATCACTTGAAATAGAACTGTTTTGATATTTACACAGCGTACTTAGGCTAAACTGAATTGTTTGAATTAAGATTGTTTGACTTAACTGAATAACTTGAAATAAGGTTTTGAAAATTAAACTGTGCTTACATTTAAACTGCGTACTTTGGCTATACTGAATTATTTGAAATGGAACTGTTTTTCTATACTAAACTGAATTATTTAAAATAGAACTGTTTTGATATTTAACTATGTTTAAACAAAATCTATACTTATACTAAACTAAATTGTTTGAATTAGAACTGTTTGACTAAAGTGAATAGCTTGAAATAGAAATGTTTTGACAACTAAACTACTTATGGTAAACCGAATTGTTTGAATAGAACTGTTTATTTGTATAAAAATGGATTTGGCATTAAGTAACCTACAAAGGTTGATATGCCATAAACCCGAACAAACAAACAAACAAACAAACAAACAAACAGAACACATATTCTCTCTCTCTCTCTCTCTCTCTCTCTCTCGCTCGCTTATATCTGTATGTATATATATATATATATATATATATTTAAAAATCGAAAATATTTTAAGCAATAACCGATCTTTTCCTTATCGAATGAAATGACCTTAAAATCTTTAAAATTTAGTTAACTCGAACGCCTAATCATTCTTGAAATGTAATCGAAAAGATAAATGCTTTCTGATAATGCCCAAAGACCACAACTGGCCTGGATAAATAAATAAAAATTGTTTACCAACGTAAACAAAAAAATAAATAAAACTGTTTACCAACGTTTATGCGCCGTTCTCTCTTTTTCTTTCTCTTTTTACCTGTCTGTCTCTCACTTTGTTCCCTACATACACGTATATATGGCAGTTGGCGGTTCGATTTCTAGCACAACCATTCTCGCTAACCACAAATGAATAGTGGACTCCAAGATAATTATTCAATCAAACGAGAAATGGGCAGTTCCTCTCACAGTCTGGACATTGCCGAATATTTTTTTCGCTATCAGACTGAATGATAAATGCCCGTGAAACCTTGTACAAGTCAGTATCTTTTGCCTACAATTTATTCATAGCTGGAAGGAGAAGAGAGGGATTTATGCTTTTCCCAAAGGGCATTTAGCTCGAAGCGAAAGACAAATAGCCTCGTCCAGGGTTTAAACTTTGTTTGCTCTTTCCATTTCTCCTAAATACATAAATCACAGTTCTAACTGTCGAAAATCTACAAGTCCTTTGATTCCTCTGCAAAGAGTTATGAGTCTTATTTTGTACCCATTGGTTTTGATTCTGTCGCAGACACCTTTGGACAAAAGATTGGAATTTATGATAAGTTTGCTTTTTTGGGAGAGGGTATCATTGGTAGAAGTGCCGCTTTTTTTTCATCAATAGCATCGATTACCTGACAAATATTTTTAAAACTTAAATTGTTTTCCCCTTGCGCAGACCCCAAACATTCTTTGTAGTTATGAATATCTTAATTTTAAAATCATCCCATTTATTAGCATCATTAAGACGCTGAAGTACCTTATTTTTATTGATGAAAAGATGTTAAAATCATCCCACGTATTAACATCATTAAGAAGCTGAAGTTCCTCAATTTCATTGATGAAAAGATTTTCTGTATTCACAGACTTTAGTTTTTTGAGACATCGAAACTTTTTGAAACTTGTGCCGTACTGTATGTTTGGAGGCTCGAGCTCCTTAATTTCATTGATGGAAAGATTTTTTTGTATCTTTTGGACTCGTTCTCAGAGTGACTTTTGGCGTAACCCGACTATCTTGAAAGTCTTATCGGTCACGTCTACAAACAATAACACAATCGATCAAATGACATTGTTTTGATTGAGGATGTTGCTAAATTCTTTTGTTTTTATCCTTCTGCTGAAACCCGTTGTTCCCAGTAACCAGATCTGACTCATTAACAGTTGCTGACCATTGCAGTTCAAGTTACCAGTTCCACGAGTAACAAGACATCTCAAGATATTGAAATCTTTTCCTGAATCGGCAGTTAGATTACTAGGACGTATGATCTTATCCCCATTAGAAATACTGGTAATTATGTTTTAGGTCGGAATGGAAGGAATGTGCTTTGGCTTTAGAGTAGCTTATGGTAGGAGTATAAATACTAACGATGTATCAAAACGTTTATTTCCTAAAGGAAGGTACTGATGCATAAGGTGTTCGGATTTTCCCAGAAGAAATTCCAGAAGGTTCTTATATATATATATATATATATATATATATATATATATATATATATATAGGATAGTGCAAACAGAGAGTCAGCAGCATTGGTGAAGCGAGAAACTGACAGTAACCAAGCACTGTTGACTCTGTGTCTACGTTATCCTAACTATACATTTTATGTGAAGGAACGAAAAAAAAAACCATTAGCGTTATTACTTAATCGTTAAAATTCCCGGTATAAGAAAGAACTAAAATGCCAATTATCATTTACTTGTTCCTAAATAGAAACATCAATGGATTCATTGACTGCTGTTACAAAGTTCGCTTTATGTAAATGTTCTCGTTGTAGGAAATGGAATCGTTGCCTCGAGCTGTTTATCTTTGGTTTTGTACTAATACCCTTGGGAAAGGCATGAATCCATTTCTTTTTTTCCCAGACCTAAGTAGATACTTGGACATGGTGTTCTTTAACTTTGGTAAGGCAACCACTTTACGAGAAGGAAAACTGTAAACCAGCTATATTCCACTTGAGAGAGTATTTAAATTATTGATTGTATTCAAATTATTGAGATTAGTTGATTAATTAATTTATTTATTCTTCACTTTATTTATCTACTTATTTATTTTATTTTGGTTATTTTATAATATCAAATATAAAAAGATGCTTAGCATTTGTTCATCCCTATTGGCATCATTATTTTTCTTTTAAAATTACGCTGAAGTAAATTTTCCAACAATTACAGAGCACATCTTTATTGCATACCAATGTATTAAACTAAATGATGCTAAAACTCGTTAAGATAAATAAACTATCGGAGACTTTGTATATGTCTGTATTTATGTAGTTTTTCATTTATTCATTGTTAATGTAAATTTATAAATTATTTTAATACATTTTTGGTGTGGCGTAACGAATCCTCACGCATATTTTAACCGTTTACTTCTACTGTTTAGTAGATTATTTTATCTTCTATCCTTTAAAGAGTTTAAAAACAATTTTTCAGGGTTAGTCATGATTAACGAAAAAAATGTCTACTTGCCGTTGAGTGGACTTTATAGTCTCAACAGACCACTGAGTGAAAATCAAAGAAAGCGAAAAGAAAGACAAGTGCTTTGACTTTGCCAGAGAACAAACAAAGCCGTGACATGAGGATGACGGTGATACCATCGCGATTTGATCGGTTTCCTAAGGCTTGGAAAGATGGCTGGAAGAGTTGGAAATCGGAGGATGAATCGAGACCATCCAAAATATTGTAAGAAATACGCTGGTTTGAATAAAAAGGCGTTGGGTGGCATCATCAGTTATGTCTTTTAAGCTGGGTCATCGAGTATTTCAACATAATACCCACCTCGCCAGCTCAATTCCACTCGGGATGATCACTTCCTGGTTCGCCACCCGAAACTAAAACGCTACGTTCGCTTAATAAACATTTGCCAACGTAGACCTTGGTTTTAACGCACTTGATTCGCCATTGCTTTAGCCAACCCGTTTGCCAGAAAGTTGATTTAACCAGGTGTACGTGGCGTTGACACTTTTTTTCTTTGGCAAGGCTCGGATCAAGCAGTGAGTTGACTAATTCATTTTTAAAAAGAAAAAAAAAGTTGGAAATCGGAGGACGAATCGAAACCATCCAAACTACAGCATTGTTGAGATAAAGCCAGTATAGTGAAAAGAGTTTTGGAGATTGAAGGGATTTGCAGTCTCCCACTCTCACTCTCAGTCTTTCACTCCTGTGAAAGCCCATCTACTAACGCTGGTGTAAAAAGTATAAGATTTAGCGTAGAATTAAAACATTTGGAGAAAAAAAAACTTACAAGTACTTGAAGATATTGAAAACGGAAACCATTACATAAGCCGACATGAAAGAAAAAATAGCAAAAGAGTATCTCAGACAAACGATAAAACTTCTCGAAAACAAGCTCTACAGCAGGAATCTCATCAAAGGGATAAACACCTGGGCTGTCCCCCTTGAAATATACTTGGAACCATTCTTGAAATGGACGAGGGAAGAACTCAGATAAATGGACCAGAATATACTAAAACTAAAGACGATGTATAAGGCCTTCCATCCAAGAGATGCCATAGACAGACTATTCAAGAAAAGAAGGAGGAAGAAGACTCACCAGCATTGAAGATAGCGTGAATGAATCAATACAAGGAATTGATGACTACTTAAATAAGAATGAAGAAAGACTAATAACATCGACCAGAAATAACACACACAGTATAATAATCAACAGGACAACAACGAGAAAACAGAAATTGGAAGAAAAACTGTATAGATGTTTCAAGCAAAAAACTGACGAAATCTCACTTGAGATGGACATGGTTAAGAAAAGGAAAGCTTAAACCTAAGAAAGATAAATCGCATGAAAAACGAAAGCAGCAAACTAGTGCAAATGGGTGGAGATGGTATTCCTCTGGGAATTGTGCAAGACGTCTAAATTTGACTAGGCTACCAAACCAGAATCCGTCCTGGAGAATGAGATGCTCAAAATTCTTTAGGATTTTGAGATAGAAACATATCACCTAATGTCAGAAGACCAGGCCTAGTGATGGTTAACAAAAAAGAGAACCTGCTGAATAGTAGATTTTGTCGTCCAGGCGGACCACATAGTGAAAATCAAAGAAAACGAAATGTGAGATGAGTATTTGAATCTTGCCAGAGAACTATAAAAGCTATGGCACCTGAAGGTAACGGTGATACTAATTGTAGCTGGTGCACTTTGAACGAACCTTAAAGGCTTGGTAAAGGGCCTGGAAGAGTTAGAAATTGGAAGACGAACCGAGACCATCCAAACAATAGCATTGTTGAGGTCGGCCAGAATTCTGAAAAGACATGAGGAGACAGTGCCCCGCAGAAAACAGGTAACACATCAGGTAACACTGGAGTGAAAAAGTCGCAAAGAGTAATAATTAAAGATCTTACATATCCTTTGCTTCGATGCCCAATATTGAGTAATATATATATATATATATATATATATATATATATATATATATATATATGTGTGTGTGTGTGTGTGTGTGTGTGTGTGCGGGTATATATATATATATATACCTTTTAAAAGAGACAATTACAAAATATGGCTGCTGAAACCCTTGGGAGATAATCTAGCTCGTGTAATTACTTGTGGAGGTGGATGTATACGCTTTCATGTACTTCAGATCGATTACTGCGACTACTGACATACTGATCTGGTCTTGATCCATCCTTGCCAGCTTAACCCTCTTCTCAGAAGATGAGAGAGTTTCACAAACAACTGGCAAACACTTATGCATCCTCAAAAACCATGTCAGTTTTCCCTACGGAACATGTACTCCAATAGAGAAAATACCCATACTGTCAAGACGTCACCGACGATAAAAAGCTCCAACAAAGTACAACCTCCTCAACCTAGCAACATGGAATTTAAAAACAATGCTGGACACACCTAACTCAAACAGTCATGAAAAAAGAGCGCCATAATATCTAAAAGCTCCAAAAATACAATATTGACATTGCGGTTCTGAGTGAGGTCAGATTCGCTGAAAGTAGAAGAGACGATCTACACCTTTTACTTGAACGGGAAAACTTCAATAAACAATAATGAATCTAGTAGACTTAGGAATGGTCTTCTGCCAAGTATGTCGGTGAATCCCTAACCAGTAAGTGACAGACTTATCGCGCTAAAGTTTCCATTAACCAAAAGGATATATTTTACCCTGATTATTTCTTATGCTCCGACTATAACCAACGGCCCGGAAAAAAATAATCGGTTTCTATAACCAGCTCAACCAGATACTTCCTGTTATCCCGAATGCAGACAAAATCTTATTTCTTAGAGACTTTAACGCACAAATTGGCTAATCACATTATACACGGCCAAAGATTCTCGGTAAGTTTTGAATGAGGACAGCTAATATTAATGAGAATTTGCTGTTATTCATCTACTCAGAAAACCAGCTGGTCATTACCAACACCTACTTCAAACACAAGCAAATCCACCAGAGCACCCAAGATCCAAACATTGGTACCACATCGACTACATCATTTCGCGACAGTGTGACCTGCCATATTTTCTGAACACAAGAGCGATGAGAGGAGCCAACTGCACAACTGATCTTGTTATGATCAACTTCACTACCAAACTACGATTTAGGCAGAGAATGAGGAAAGACAAAATACCGGTCAGGAAGCTCACAACCGACACTATCAAGCCAGGGATGACGCACAGCTATCGCTAAACGACATTCCATCAGTTATAGTAGAAGAAAAGTGGAACGCCTTGAAAATCAATCGTGTACAAAGTATCCAAAGAGAAACTTGGCATAGCAGTAAGGAAGTAGGAATACTGGTTCGACGGAAACACCATGAAGCTATAAGAGCTTATTAACAACAGGAATCTAGCCAGGAAAAACAGGCTCAGCAAGAACATCAAATCTGCTAAAGTTAGATAGAATATGCTGTCAACCTCTCCGAAAGAGATACAGAAAACTCAAAAATAAATAGCAGCTGATAAAAGTGGCTGAACTCCAGACCCTTGCAAACTCTTATGACCCCAAAATATGAGAGCTGTGTTGGAGCCAAGTGTGAACCACCGAGAACAACTGCTAGCCCTCAACAACAAAACAATAATCACCGAGAAACATGAACTTCTTGCTTGATAGAGGGATCACCACTTTGCTTCACTGTTCTCTGCTTTAAAATTGACCCTGTATCTTATCCTTTCCGTATCGGAGTAGTTGGATAAGAAAAATACACGAAAGAAAAATATATTGTTTTATATAGGGACTGGATATGTATGGGAGAATTGATATTGTGCTAGTCTAACCCCTCCACCAGGCGCAGGATACGTCACAAGATCAATTATTTAAAGAGAACAGCCGATTTAAATACAGCATTTTCATTTTCCTAGACTGGTTGCTTTACCAAACCCAATCCGCCTTTCTATTTACCCATAACTAGAGAGAGAAAAAATGGATTCATTCCCTTTTCAAAGGCATTAGAGCTGGTTTGAATTCAGAGTTTTCTTGTTCTTAGTAATATTAGCAAATTGACAAAATTAACTAGAATCTAAATTTTTGCAATGAGACTGTTCGATGATATATTTGGTATAATGTTGTCAAAAATACCCGCAGGTACTTCGTTTGTTTATCAAATGCTGAACAACTATATTAATCAAATACCAACAATGTTCTTCTCGCAAGTCATTTTTATCCTTTATCTTTTCTGCTGGTCAAATGGAGAAAACTGCTTTTCTATTATAAGTACAGAGTTCATCATTATTGTTGCTGTCATTTGTATGTGACTTTTTTCCTACTTGATCTCTGTTCATCCCACTCACTTTCGACCCCCAACCTTCTTGACTATCGGGCCGCTCGTATCAAAGGACAAACGCCGAGCAGAGGTTAGCCTTTATCGACAGTTAATCTCATAGTGTTTGGCCGGTATCAAGCAAGGGCACTGAGGGAATTGAGCTCAATTAGCAATCACCCCCCTGAGCTGCTCCATGACATTACCGTGTCGCACCCTTCTCCCCTCTCATTCCCCACTGAACAATGTCATTCACACCACAGCCAACATGGTTTAACCTTTTGCAACTTCAGGACGGTCAATTTATCTGCCCGCATACCTATTCTCCTCTCGTCTCGTCTCCTCTCTCTCTCTTTTTCTCTCTTTTCCCGTCCGACCGTCAGTTTGGTTGCATGAACCAACCATGTTCTCATACCCGAACGTCATGTGACCCAACTGACAAAAAAAAAAAAAAAAAAAAAGATCTGTTGTCATGGAAACGACTTCAGTGTTTCCATCTGGATTGAGGATCTTTTATTCTTTTCTTTTTAAAAATTTCATTTCGCCCATTGGTTTCGAACTGATTTGTGCTGTTGTCTGCACTGCAAATTGATCAAGTTTATCGTCGGTCATCTGGATGTTTTTGATAAAGCATATATGCTGTTATTCAAACCGTCCGTTATTGTTAGTCGATTACTTGTGGCATTTCTTTGTGCATATATTATCACTTTTTTATTTGATTTTGTTTTGCACATATCAAAATACCGGGGAAATGTTTTTTCTTCTTTTAAATACCGCTCTGTCGGCGGGGTTTAGAATATGAAATCTATAACCGCTGCAGAGAGGTAAGACTCTTTCCCCCCTCAAAAGAGTGTCCTAAACTGCATCTGATTGTGAGGTTTTAAATCTGAAGATTTGGAGCGTGGAGAAACTCTTCATTGCCATTACTTCCAGTTTCATATGATTGTACTGTGGAATGTTCGAGAATTTGAATATTCAAGTTCACCGAAAAAACTCGTGTACCTGTGGAGTTTCAGTTATAACTGGGGTCCATGATGATACTGGTGCTTCTATTTAAGGAAGGAGTGAAGGATATGATAATGACTACCATATCTTGACAGATGATTAATAACTAATTTAACTTAAGACATCTTAAGACATGTTTGGATTATAGACATACGCTTGTATGATATCTATACCACTCTATGGGTCTATATAGCTACAGCCCAATGAAAATCATAGCGAGATAACTGGTGTCTATAAAAACAGCAGATTTTATTTTAGAGTAACTTCTGTTAGACTTTTCCCGCCAGAGGATACTGGCAAGTCAGTAGAATTTTGATGCTGATTCTTCAGTTAATAATTTGGAGTTAACTTCTCCGAGAAGGGTTGCCTTTACCGCAGGTTTGTCATTGGACTGGAGCCGTTTTTACCTTACGATTACACACACACACACACACACACACACACACACACACACACACACACACACACACACACACACACACTAACCCACACGCACACGCATATATATATATATATACATATATATATATATAATGAGAATTTTTGTAATATATTTATGTGATATCATCATTCATTGTGAATGACTGACAATGGAAAGCATCTATCGTTGTAAATATGCTTACAAGTACTATGATGTCCTATTTTACTATGCAGAATTGAACAACATTCTTTTGGTTGTCAGTGTTAGTTTAACAAAATATCCCCTCCCTATATATATATATATATATGCACGCTTAGGTAAGGTACAAATTCTCTTTGCTTTTTGTTTTCAATGAAAACCTAGAAATCAGCGGAAGGAGATGCCATAGACTAATCCTAATTGGTAGAGCTGGTTGTTTTTAAGGTATGTCAACTTTTCATGGGTTAGTTAATGCTGAAATCAATTTTTTCAAGCAATTATTTTGTTTCAAGCCACTGATGATAATCACTATTTATAAGCAATTATAGCTTCAAGTAGCTATTCCAAATACAAAAAATTGCACTGTGTTATAAAATTTCAAGTATTCTTATCTAATACTAATAATTTATACACAATTTTATGGTTTGAAATAACAGTCTTTATTCAATGATAATAATAATAATTTGTTTGCATAGAAGTATGAAGTTTCATGTATTCCTATCTAGAACAAATAATTTGCATACAGTTACCTAGTTTTAAATATTCCTATTTAATATGCATAATTAAAAAAGATCTATTTGACCCATAAATGGGACTCTAACAGACATAACCTCTCTGGGTCAGAGTGGATGTGGGGTTAATGGCAACCAAAAGGTGAGTCCATATTCCTCATATCTTCACAATTAGGGGCCTCACCAACAGATGCAGTTTAGGGTTATACTCAGGAGATTTTTTATTACTTTTTTTTCGATGGTGGGTAGGTGTGTTTACTCCTTTGAAGGCGATGCAGTTGGCGTATCATAGGTCCCGTTGACAAGGCGAGTCGAAAACCATGATTTGCATAACGACTCACACGCTCAGAGCACAATTTACATATAAGAGAGAGAGAGAGAGAGAGAGAGAGAGAGAGAGAGTGCTCCTTAGATACAACATGATAATTTCTCTTCTCAATTTTTACTTGTTATTCGAATCTGGTAACATTCTTTAAGAGAAACACGTTAAAATAAATCAACAAATTTTTGTAGATGATTTTAACTTTCTAGTTCAAATAAATTTATGAGAAATCTCTTTTCATTCATTTGGATCCGTATCCTCAGAAATTAAGAAAAGACCGATTTTAGATTTAAGGTTTACAAATCACTGCTGGGTGTCCCACAGGAGATGACCTTGTTATGAGTTCATTGCCTGGGTCAAGTAATACAGATATGTGGAGAGGCTAGACAAAGTATTGACCGTTAGGAATTTTGAAATTCATTGGGAAGAACAACGGACTTGATCGGTTAAGGGATTAGAATAATCTATTTGTGCGAATCAATTAAAAGATTCTGTTCAAATTTTCTCGAAGGTTAACGAAAAGAGACAGCTACTTAAAGAAGGCTAAAGATATGTAACAGACACTTGAAGAAGATGAGAGACATTTTGTTGAAGAAGATTTAACAAATGTATTGTGACACTTAAAGAAGACTAAAGAATGACAGCTAGCCGAAGAAGGTTAACGAAGAGAGAGACACATACTTAAAGGTAAAGATGAGAGGGAGACACTTGAAGAAGATTTAACAAATAGAGGAAGACATTTAAAAAAGGCTAAAGATGAGAAACAGAACCAAGAAGACTAAAGATGAGAGACAAAAACTTGGAGAAGGCTAAAAAATTAGCGACAGACACTTGAAGAATATTTACCAAATGTATACAGACATTTAAAGAAGGCTAAAGGATGAGAAACTAACGGTTGAAGAAGGGTCAAGTTGAGAGACATACATTTGAAGAAGGGTCACGAAAAGAGAAAAATAGTTGAAGGCTAAAGATGAGAGAAAGTTACTTGAAGAGGGCTAAAAATGAAGGACAGACACTTGAAGAAGGCTAAAGATGAGGTAAAAACACAAATTAAGACAAAGGTAATGGTTACAATTAACGTACCAAAGTTTTAAGATATCTAACGAAATTGATGTTCGTCTCTTTTTCTTTTTCTTTCAGGGTTTATCGAAAAATATGAAAATCATGTATAAAAACTGAAACTAGATAACAACACCTGTAATGTTGCAGCTGTCATTTATTAAGTCAGAAGTATTAAATCCGAAACGAAAAAATGATGTATCAATTATTATTGTTATCATTTACTCTTTGAGAGTTTTTCACATCAGCGTTAGCTGATGGTCTTTCACCGAAATTTGAGTGACAGCAAGTCTCTTAAAGTCTCCAGGACTCTTTTCAATATTCTGGCCATTCTCAACAATGCTGTAGTTTGGATAGTCTTCACTCGTCTTCCAACTTCCAAGTCCTCTAGTCCCTTTAATAGTCTTTTAGTAACTGTACCGAATGCACCAATCACGATTAGTATAATCGTCACCTACATGTTCCATAACTTCTTGCAAGTTTTTTTACACGAGCGTTAGCTGGAGGTCATTTACTAGAGTATGAGTGACAGTAAGTCTCCTCAGGTCTCATACATTTTCTCTGCATTCTGGCCGATCTTTACAATGCTGTAGTCTGGATGGTCTGGACTCTCCCTTCCAGTTCCCAATTCTTTTGTGGACCGTCCTAAATGCACCAACTACAACTGGTGTAAAGCCAGTTGTAGTTGGTGCGCTTCGGACGGTCTACCCTCATGTTCTATAAATTTCTTAGTTCTCAAGCAAAGTCCAAGTATTTGTTTATCTTTCGGCTCTCTTTTATTTACCGTTTGTGTTCCGCCGGAATGACAAAATCCACTCGATGGCAAGTTATTTTTTTTTAATTATCACTAGATCTGGTCTTCTGGCAGAGATTAGGTGATCTGTTTCTATCTTAATATCCCAGATAATTTTTTTTAAAATAGATTCTGGTTTGTGAATATACCATTTAGTAATATGGTCAAATTTGAAATCTCGCACAATTCCTAGTGAAGCACTTTCCCACCCAGCTGAGTTTAGTTTGTACACTTTTTGTGTTAGTTTGCTACATTCGCTTATGATGTGATTGATAGTTTCATCTATTTCACAGCATAATCAACTTTTGCTATTCTGTTGCGTATTATCCGTCTTTACTTTAATATAATTGGTTCTTATGGCATTGTTTTGTGCTACCTTTAGAAGATAATTCAGTTTCTCTCTTAAAGTTTCCCTTTCATAGCTATGTCCAAGTTTCCTCGTGTACTATTTTGCCAATTTGTCATTTGAAATAGCTACATAGTTGTTTTTCTTCCTATTTCTGTTTCCTAGATTTTGTTATCGTTCTGTTTGTTCTTACGTTGTCACTGCTGTTTTTGGCGGCTGTAATTAGTCTTTCTTTGTTCTTTTTGATGCAGTCTTCGCATTCCCGTATTGATGCATCCACGTAATCTAGAATGTTGACTAGTCCTCTTCCTCCTTCTCTTGATACATATAGTCTGTTTCTGTCATATCTCAGATCTAAGGCTTTGTGCATCGTCATTAATCTTCTTGTCTTCAGGTCCCTTTGTCCAAGTTTCTCTCTTGTCCATTTTAAAAATGGTCCCAAGTATCTTTCGAGGACTGCCCAGGTGTTTATCCCTTTAATAATATTTCTGCTGTAGAGTTTGATTTCGGGCAGTTTTCTCGTTCATCTCAAGTACTCTTTTCTTATTTTTTTCTTTCGTTTCATTTTGCTTGAATATGTCCCCTTCCAAAATTCCCAAGTACTTGTAAGTTTTGTTTTATCCAAGCGTTCTGATGCTTTCCTTATCGAACAATTCTATTTTTTCCGTTTTTTCTCTTTTCTAACTTTTCATGATCAGCAGGGAACATTTGTCTATGACAAACTCCACCCCTATATCCGGGCTGTTTCGCTTATTGTTTGTTCCGAATCTCAAATTCTTTCCCATTTTTTCAAATAGCTTGATCTCATCCATGTATATAAGGTATTTATTTTTGTGATTTTGAAGCTTCCAGTGCACTTCCTAATTATGTAATTAAGGGATATCACTGCTATTACAAATAGTTGAGGTGAGAGCGAATCTCCATGGAAAATTCTTCTCTAGATTTTCACCTCTGCTAAAGTTTTTCCTCTTGTTGTCCACTTCCCATTTTTTCATGGCTCTCGTGATGAAGTTTATGTCTTTGTCAGATATTTTGTGCATTTTCAGATATTCTATTATTCCCGTTTGCAGGACTATATATGCCTTTTTAGAGTCAATCCATGCCATGATTGCATTTTCCGTCTCGTTTTGGTCTCCTCGAGGATGCACTAGTCATAATAGGTCATCCGTTCCTCTTGTTTCTTTCTGTTCTTCCGCGACATACAAGCGAGTAATAAGTCTCTTTTTTAATCTGTCCGGTGAGGATTTTTCACATGCTTGATAGACATATTAACGGATGGTTCTTTTTTTTGGGATCTTTCTGGATCAGGGTAGTTTTCCCCTTAGTCATCCATTTGGTTATACTTGCTTCTATGCATTTACTTACCAGTCTCTTAGCGAGTCCAGGTGTATATCCACCTCAGGAGGTTCACCGAGTTCTTGTTATTCTTTTTTCATGTCATTTATCCATACGGCCCTTCTATTATGTTCTTTCCATTAGTTTCTCTTATGGTCATTTCTCTGACGAGATGTAAGCGGAAAAAAAGATCTTTTTCTAAATAAATCTGTTACCATTTTCAAACCTTTTACCCACAGCAAAATGTTTTTCTTCCTCTTCCCATATATTACTTTAAAATTATTTTGTTTCCTTTGTATCCGGTTATTGGTTTGTCTTCGTGCTTTCTCCATCGACTTGTTGGTAGAATTTTCTTTCATTATTTTCGAAGGTTTTGGAAGGGTCAAAATATACAATATTTTGACCCTTTCCTAGTAGCTTTTCAGTCACTCCTCTTTCGCCAAAATCTTTAATTTCTTCAAGTTGTATTGTCAGATTTGCCTGGTGTTTTGTTTTGGTCTTTGCATCCCAATATATCCTTGTGTGCTTTTCATTCTTTACTACTTGTCGCAGTTTCTTTATCTGTCCTAGTATAATTTTCTATCTAGGTTTTGTATTTTTATTCAGGTTCCCTTGGGGAATACCGATTTTATCTCATACTTGTTTCGCTCCCACATAAATCAGCTCATTTCCTTCAGTGATGTTACCTGTTGGGATATTTGTCCATAACTTGTTTACTTTTTCGGTTTCTACCTAAACATTTTTTCAGTCTTGGTTCCTGAGGGATGATAATGTAATCTTCTTTTCAGTTATGATTTTCTTAATTAACTTTACATTTATTTTGTCTTTTTGTGTTAATATTGGTTTTGTGGTGCTGGGGTCTGTGGTGTTTAGCTTTTCAGTATTTAGTATTTCAATTTAGGTAGGAGGCTCTTGTTCCTATTTTTCACGACTTACCTGCCCACGTATTTTTAGTATTTCAAGGTCAGAAAACCTACCCCTTCATAAAATCATTCTAGCTTGACCAGCAAGTCTATGTCTTGTTAATACATCTAGCGGATTCTGAATAAATTTCTATCATTCTTTTTCTATACTCTCTCTATGCAGGATTTCTTTTAACAGTAAAAAAACATTTTTGTTGTCTTCTCCAGTCCATTTTTCTGTTAAAGTTTAGTTGATCTTTTGGTCGTTGTTTCTATGCCTGTAGTTATAACAGCCAACGTTCGCAGAATGCCGATTGTGTCCCATACGTTGGCTAACAAGGGAGCGCCTGCGGATTATGATACTTAGTGTAATCTGAATTCCACATTGGATAAGGAATTTTTCATGAGTAGTATAATGTGGCTATACCAGACCCGGTGGTGGGTAATTATTACCTGTGCTCCTGTCATATAGGTGACCTATATTCTTCCAAGGAAGAAAAAACTTCAACTAACCTAAAAAAAAAAAAATAATAACAAATAAACAATAAAAAAATAAAACAAAAAATTTGTATTTGGCTGGTGGTTGGGTTTTGGAGATTCTAAATTCAAATGACGATTGCTAGATACATTGAACCAACTTAAAATTTTCATATTCGTTCATTCATACGCAAGGAAAATAATCAGTGATTGTGACGGCTTAAGAATTCGGTAGCCAACTTCAGATTCAGATATTAATTCATCCACTAATATTATTATCATTATAACTACTTACATATCTTAATTCTCTGGATTTGATGCGCATCACGCTAAAGTGAGATAAAGATAAACAGACTAAATCAAGTGAAATCTAATCTTCTCATATTCGAGCACCATGTTTTTTACTAAAAAAATTCAGTTGCCAAAAACCAATTATTTTTATGAAAAATATAATTTATTATGAAATCTTAAATGAGTAAAATATTTTCAGAAGTTTTGATTTAATCAGTTTACTTCACACACACACACACACACACACATACACATATATATATGTACAGTGGAGTTCATCTTATATAACTATTAGATATAGTATAATATTATATGTATATACTGATTGTATATAGTAATTTTCAAGGGCTAAACTATTCATTATTTAACTCATTTGAGAATTTTTCACATCAGCGTTAACTGAGTGTTTTCCACTGTAGTCTGAGTGACTGCAAATCTCCTAAAATCTCCAACACTCTGTATTCTGTCCTATCTTTAATAATGCTGTAGTTTGAATGGTCTCCAATCGTCCTATTATTTTCAAGTCCTCCAGTGCCTTCATCAATCCTTTGATGACTGTACCTAGTGCGCCAATTACAATTGGTATCAGCGTCACTTTAATGTTCCATGGTTTTTCAGTTCTCTATGAAGGTGTAGGTATTTATTTTTCTTTTCGCTTTATTATTATTATTATTATTATTATTATTATTATTAATAAAATTCTAAATTTCTATTTGATTTACTCGATCATGTGACTGGAAATGTTTATACATACATACATACATACAAAGTGAGTGAAAAAGTATTAAGACTGAATCCATTTTTACTGGACAGAAATAAATAATGAATGAAATATTATTTTTCTTCAAAATAGCCCACTTGGCATTCAACACATTTATTCCAGCGAGTTTTACATTTGTCGAAGCACTTCTGAAACTCGCTTTAATGATATAGCGGGAAGCTACAGTGGAGTATTTCTTTTAATGTCCTCTGATTTCTCCCTTTTTAGGAAAAAGAGTTGCATGAATCTTGGTTAGGTGAAGATGTCCTTGTACATGCAGTTTCACTAAAAGAATTGCTGTTCAAAAGTATCAAATATTTGGCACTAAGTCGTCGGGTTAAAATCTGGGCATAACCCCTTTATTATATCAGTTGTTCAGTTGCGCACACGTCAAGACAGTAATCTAGACATCTTGACATCCTCACTTTACTATACTAGTTTCTCTGTTAAGATTTACGTTTAAAATTTAAAATTAGGGAAAAATGAAAGATTTAGTCTCAATACTTTTTTATCACATCTCGTATTTAGAATATTAATGGCAGGAATACTAAAGAAATTTTATCAAACTATAATTTATTAATTGTAGTCTAAGTATTTTTTGTTTACCAAAATTAAGAATCATTTTCTTAATTATTGTATATTCTTTTATTCTTGAAATTAAGATTCGAAAAAGAAGGAAAAAGAAAAAAGAAAGAAAGAAAGAAGAAAAAGAAAAGGTTATTTCTTTAACTAGCGGTTAATTTGTAATGTAACGCTACCACGGCATATAATTAAATTTTGTAACACTACTGTCACGTGATATCCCATGGAGACGATAGAAATAAGATTAATACTATCCTCCCGTTGGAATGAACAGTGGCAAGCCGTCAAAGAGTGACCGTTAAGAAAGAATGTAGGTCACAGAGGGGATACCAACAGATGTTGGTACTTAGTAACCTCAGGTCGCTGGACACCAGGGGGAAGGAGGGAGAAGCCAAATGATTGGCTGGGACCCTAAAACGGAAGTGGCACCTTCTCCCCGTCGGCGAAAAAAACGAGAAGAAAAGTCAGTTATTGGAAAGGGCTCGTGGCAGAC
Organism: Sepioteuthis lessoniana; assembly: GCA_963585895.1. Taxonomy (NCBI): domain Eukaryota; kingdom Metazoa; phylum Mollusca; class Cephalopoda; order Myopsida; family Loliginidae; genus Sepioteuthis; species Sepioteuthis lessoniana. Next base: position 72,459,746 of record OY757906.1, on the reverse strand, counting down.
AGACCCATAGCCATTACTCCGGGTTAAGAAGACAAAAACATATCTCGGACACGAGGGACCCAAGTTCTTCAAGCCAGTGTTAAAAATAGCATAAAGTCTATTAGCCCGTGAAAGAAGAAAGATTCTCCAGTGGAACCCCGTCGAAAAATAAGATAAGTAACTTTGGGGCTATTTCTCCTTTATACCCAAATTTTATATACCACTCTCTCTCTCTCTCTCTCTCTCTCTCAATTTGAAGAAAAACGAAAGTCAAGAAAAGACATTTATGTTCGTGGACTGTCCATTTATTATATATTTGACACTTTGAAAGTGTATCTCTTTGTATAGTAAAGGATTCATGTATTTTTATGTTACCACGTGGTCGAAGTTGTTCTTTGCCGTGTCTTCTACGAATTTGTTACCTCATGCTTCCTTTTCAGCTTCTATTCGCCTTATGTTATCTTGCTTAGAATTGTCCTATTAATTTCTTTAAAATATCACACGGGAAACCGGAGTTGCCGACTACTACAATATAATATTATTACGACTAAACCTATAGGTCCATATCTTCCATTGTCTAGGGGAAGGAAGGAAAGCGACCTGGTGGGTGTGTGGATAGGGTGAAATTTGGAACCCCTTGCCAGCGGCGGTCAGTCTAGCCCTAAATTAATCCCTCACATAATATGCCAGTTCTTATATGCCTGAGGGAAAAACTCTGAACGAGGACTTATTCTATAACGGATCAAGTGCCAACTTGCCCCGTCTTCACACGTGCAAAAATAAAGTCCCATTTTGGGATTTTAGTCAATTTGCCGTCACACTACGGTTCTCAAATAGATGTTTATAATACTATGATACCACATAGACGTGTCTAACGGGTCTATGAGTGTAGCTCTACGCCTTAAGTTTCAATCGGACACTCATTATTACCTCACCGGGGGAAAAAAAAAAGACGAACATAAAAAACTACGTTTTGATTCGCTAATACAAAAAGTTAATCCGCTACTATATCTCTTTGTAGTCGTCGAGAAAAGAGAGACATAGTATGAAAAATGAGACAACCGCTTTAGCTAGACAGAGAAATAAAACGTCGTGAGAAGAGAGAAGGCAGACACAGACCTTAATATTATTTTCCTCATTTCCTTTTGTAGTCCTCGTACGTGCTTGTTCGCTAGTTTGTTTTTCACAGCTCATCCAAAATGGGCACTTTAATTTTCAGCCGTCTTCATATCGTCACGTCTCGTACCTAACTGACTGTCTTTTACTGTTTTATATCTCCTCCTAACAGCTGTTTCCGTTTGAAATTCTTCCAGCCTATCAGAATCACCTATTTACTGCTGATACATTTCCATTTTAAACTCAGACGTCTGCTGCTATTCCGACCTCAACGTTCTCATTCGTTTCTCTCTTATATCATCTCTCTTTATCTCTCTCTCTTTACTTGCCTCGATTATCTTTCTCATTTATGTTCCTTTCCTTTCCACTTTTCCGTGGTCAACCAGCAAATCTCGCTAGGAAACAATTCACAATCAACCAGAGTCCCTAATTATTTTACAGTAAGATCCAATTCTGAAATGTGTTATAAATTGGTTCAATTATCAAATTTTCAGACCACTATGTTATTCTTAGGAAGGCAATATATATTCATGAATATACATAAATGATCATATTGAAAAAAATACACATATAGACAGTTAGTGTGTATGTGTGTGTGTGTGTGTGTGTGTAAGAGAGAGAGAGAGAGAGAGAGAGAGAGAGAGAGAGAGATTGGTAATAAGCTACTGGCTTTCACGTGACTCACATCTACTTACAACACAAAATAAAACAAAGACAAAAAACTTTGACGTTGTCTATTATTCTTTGGGTGGTAGCATATTGTAATCATTTTTCTTGGACGAAAATTCTAGCTTTCTAGATATCAAAAAGGATTTACACTGTTCAGTCCTAAATTTCGGGTTGATTTCAATACTTTACTTAAGTGATGACAAGACAATTGTCATTTACTATGCTTAGCTTAGAATTTAATACAAGGTCAGAAGCATGGGACACCCTGAAAGAATAGGATTCACTCACAATAGTCTGCTAGCCGAGTTTGCTAGCCATTATACCTCACTTGATACCCACACTTGACTTGAAATTAGTACTCACGCTATATTTGAATATTGTGTTGATATATACGATAATGTTGATATATACGATAGAGTTGATATATATGATAATGTTGATTTCTTGTTTCGGTAAAATGTTGAAATTAGAGTTTACTAAAAACGGGAATGTTGTTAAAAATTGAAATCTGGCACCTAATATGATTTTTTTGTGTTCCATAGTCAAAAGATAGTTTTAATATTAAAAAAATGTTTTTGTCTAATATACATTGTAAAGTTGGTTTTCCCTAAAAGTCAAAATCATATTAAACAGGTAAAACACTTCAGACCTAATTACAATATCTTAATATTGTAAGAGCCAACGTTTTAATAAAGTTCACTTTAAGTCAGTTTAACAGTTACGGTTTCCAATTATATACTATACAAAAATTTATCTCCTTAATCATTTTAAACAGGTAAACAAAAGGAGTGTTTTGGTTATGATAGTAAACTTAATGACAAAATTCATCCACTTCAACATCAGTTTAGAAGGAATCATGAATGTACACTTATTTATAAACACACACACACACACACACACACACTGACATATATGTATATAAAGGTAAATAAGTATACATCTATATATTTTTCCTTCTAAAATGATGTTTAAGTGGATGGATTTTGTCTGTAAGTTGGTATGCATGTCTGCATAAAAGATCAAGCGAAGATGGAGGCAGAAATGCCTTGGTGGCAAATCTGATTGGGGCAGGACCTTGTAGACGAATCTAGTCATCTCCCACGGTCCTTTTGCTTGCAGCAACGACAGCCTGCGTAAACTCAGCAGCCATTTGTCTCTAAAGACTTTGACGCCTTGGCGGAGGCCTGTTTCTTGCTCCTCGCCGCAAGCAACATTTTTCAGAGTTGAAAGTCGAACATATTTTTTCTTTCTTCTTCTCTCTAACTTCATCTACTTCCACTAACGCTATTCTACGGTGACCGTGCATATTGACTTCATCGTTTCATATGAGCAGAGGAGACAAAGAGACAAAGAGAAGCGGAGAAAGAATTAAGGAGTTCAGAAGAAGTAAAATGATTATTGTTTGAATTTCATGAATCTTTACGCTTATATTCCACGCTGAATTTCAAATTTAGAATTAGTTCAGAATTAGTTTTTCGTTGGTGTTAATACTGCCGTCAGCAGATGAATGATAATAAAGTTTTCTTCATCTACAGATGATGCTGATAATAGGACTGTTTAAAGAATATACTAAACTTTACTTAGTCTGGTACACGGGCCTCAATTTGTTTACTGTACTTGCTGTTTTTAGATGGCCACCCATCTAAAAAGTGAGTAGACTCATCGCTGCTTAACTTCTTTGTTCTAATGTGAACTGGTATTTTAATTGTATGATTGATTGATCGGTGGATTTTCATGGCATGTAAAATCGTCTGGGGTTATTTATGCCTTGAGGTTAGGGAATTGCATACATTGTACATTTATTTTTACGTTTTTTGTAGATAGTTATGATATCAAATATATTATCTAGTACAAATACACAGTGGTATAGTTTCAAGTATTCCTGTCTAATATCGATAATTTATAAACAATTATATGATTTAAAATAACCACTTCTATTTAATAATAATAATTTATTTGCAGACAGTTATATGACTAAGCTAAGTAACTAAAAATAATAATCATAAGTAAATAATGATAGCTTAGAGTAACTATTCTTAATACACTACTTTACAGACAGTTATATTTGATCAAGTATTCTTATCCAATACTAATAATTTTCAAGCAGATCTGATCCATAGATTGGACCCTAACAGGTCCTATCACTCCGATCAGAATGGAATCGAGAGTAATGACAATGAAGATCTAGATCTCAGGGATTAGAATCTAAGGGTCATATGCATTTCAGTGTGATACTCAGAACATTACCTTTTGACTTGGATTGGGGTTATTCAGCGTGTTCTAAACCCAACCGACAGTGTGTCTGTTATTTTAAGCGTGATATAACAGTAAATCATTACAAATAAACCAAGTGTAGTTTAGACATTCATATGAATGATCAAATAGGCAAAGATAAAAATGATAAATTTTGCCTACACAACTTGCCAAATAGAAATTGCAAATAGCAAGCGACTTTTTCCTTCGAGGACAGTCTTTCATGCCAAAATAGGACCAAAAATCTACGGACCAAAATCTATGGACCAAAATCTACCCAAATAACACTAAAGTACAGTAAGATTATATATTCATACACAAAAAGGGATAAATAGCGCTTTGAGTTGTGAGGCATACTCCTTTTTGAAGAAGTTTCTTCCATTCACAGAACTGTCTCGACAAAGATTCGCCTGTGTCTACGCAAAAATAAACAACTAACAGTTAAAATCACACGTTATGACTGCTCTTCACTTACCAATAGAGATATAAGCAATAAATATTCAATAATTAAGAAACGAATTTGATACTCTTCAGGAGATCTCTGAAAGCCATACTCCGAATGACGAATATAAAAATTTTGCTACTATCCATATGGAAGCAGCAACAAGATACATACTAACCAACCAAAAGCCAAATGTATAGTCCCATAGGGGCCACTAGAAATGATAAAAAACGAGATCGCGCTAAAAAAAGGGATCCTTACTTAAAAAAAGAAACAAGAAGGATATCAATCACAGAAAAAAAAAACAACCAGCACATTAAAAACAAAACAAAAACAAAAACAAAAAACAACCCCCCCCCCAAAAAAAACATTAGAATATATTCAAGGGAAAATCAATGAAAATAGAAATTTTGTAGAAAATTGAAAATCAAGAATAGCATGGCAAACAGTAAATACCATGAACGGAAGGAAGTGCACCTCCAGAGTTAAACTAAAAGCTAATAGCCAAGAAGAAAGACTTCACAAGTTGAAAGTACATTTTTAGAATCTGTTCAGAACCATTCCTGAATTCGCTGACAAACCCGTCTGAAAATGATTAATGGCCAACTAGACGACAAACTTGAACAGTTTACGGGGGAAGAACTTGACACGGTATTGAAAAACATAAAAACTGCTGGCCTCGATGAATTAACCCCTGTAGTTGAGAAGACAATAAAAAATTTGATGAACTAGTTCTCTGATAATACAACACTGTCTATAAACTAGACACAAGGGAGAAATAGACAAAAGGCAGCATCCTATCCTTCACCAAGAAAGGTGACCTCGAAATTGCTAAGAACTACGGTGGCATAACTAATTGCTATTGCTGCTAAAGTTTGTAACACTTTGCTTTTCAATCGTATCCGATTCGAAATCGAAAGAATTTTTTGGAAAAATCAGAACAGTTTTCGAAGAAATCGCTCCATAAACTCACAGAATTATCGGTGTACGGGCAAAGAATCACGAGACAATACTACTGTTTGTAGTTTTCCCCAAGGCATTCGATTTTATACACAGAGGAAAGATGGGGCAAATACTACTTGCATAAGATCTCCCAAAAGAATCCGTTACAGCTATAATGATGCTTTACAAAAAAGTGAAAGCAATAGTTCGCTCATCTGATGGAAACACCAATTTCTTCAACATTGTCGCAGGAGTCTTTCAAGGAGATACATATATTTATTTTACTCTACTAAAACTACGTACTATGAACATGTAATAAAAGAAAATGGTTTTATTCTAAAAAAGGCACGAAGCAGATGATATCCCGCAAAAATTATCAAAGACGCAGACTACGTAGAAGATCAAGCAATTCTTGTAAATACACCAGTCCAAGCCGAATCCCTACTGCATAGCCTAGAGTAAGCAGCAGGAAATATTGGCCTCTATGTGAACGCAAATAAATCACTTTACATGTGTTTTAAACAAAAAGGAACCATCTCCACTGTACGTGGCAAACCTCTGAATTAGCAGACCGGCTCATATACCTCATCGACGTATCTCATCGACTGAAAGTGATGCTAATATATGCCTAGCGAAAGCGTTGAATGCTGTTGACAAGTTATCGATGATTTGGAAATCTGGTCTATCCGATAAAATAGAATGTGATTTCTTCCAAGCTGTAGCTGCGTCCATACAATTATATAGATGAAACACTTGGACGCTAACAAAACACATCAAGAAAATCCTACATGGAAACTACATAAGAATGTCTTGATCACATCCTGGAAGTTACACCCCCTCAAAAAAAAAAAAAAAATAATAACAGCATCTGTAAGGCTTCTAAATCCCACAAACCACCCAAGTAAGATGAACAAGACATGGGTATTGCTGTAAAAGCAAGGTCGAACTCATCAGCGACGTTCTTCTATGGACCCCTACACATAGACGTGCCAGTGTTGACCGACCAGCTAAGACTTATATACATCAGCTCTGTGCGAACACAGGATGTAGCCAAAAAGACCTGCCAGGAGCGATGGATGATAGAGATGATTGGCGAGAGAGAGAGAGAGAGAGAGAGAGAGAGAGTTAGGGAATCTTATGCTGTCGGCTGATTTTATGATCATGATGAGGACTTACAGTTCTGTCAGATTTAAAATATCGGTTAACACTAAGATTGAGGAACAATGATTCTGTTTAGCACTTAGATGAGTGAACAATTCGTTATACAAGACTAAGAAAAGCTTAGTGTTTCATCTTTGCTTCATGTTATGGTATTGTTACTTGATCCCGGGTGATGTAAAAAGCTGACAAACCCATATCTACATTTTTACAACTCCCCACTTTAATTTGCATATTCTTTATTATTCAGGCTAGCCCTTCTTTGAAGGATTTCTTTTTTGATGCTTTTATCGGGGAGAGAAGCAAAGTTTTGTAGCCATTTATCAGCCCAAGCAGGCTAAGAAAGGAGTAAAGCTCTAAGCCTCTTAAATATGTTTGTTCCCTTCTATATCTCAACTCCTACTCTAAAAAACATGAGTCAGACAGTTTTCTTTTCCACTACATGACAATCCAAACACCCAGTGTCCAGACACTGACTCAATTATAAATCTTGATATATTTTGTACCTTTTAGCTTGTCATCCACCTTGCAAGTGTCTAACATCAGAGTCAAACTCCATAACCAGGCTCCGTAATCGATGATGCATTGCATCAGTAAATTCTAGATATAGGACACCTAGTGATGATCGAACTCACAACTTAGTTGTAACTGATTTGTAAAACTTGTTTGTTAGTAATTCCACCCCACAAGGTGTCTATTGTATAAATGTTTATGTTGATGACAACGTGATATTTATCATAAAGCTATATAAAGTGATCTTATGGGAGATGTTTGGGATGTAGTATAGGAAGGATAACAAAGTATTTACGATAATAAAGGAAAAAAAACTTACTGGCAAAACTCCCAGACGGGCTGTAACCAGCCTCTTGACAACCCGGAAGGCATTTCAGATCAACAGCCAAGTAAGGTATGCCCCGTCGTTATTGAGACACCTCATCCGGTGGGCCCAAGGCCATAATAAGTGGTCCTTCTTTGTCACACGGACCTTGTTGATAAAATCATTTCGTACGTCCCACCTCGATATAATGCCTTAATTGACAATGTCTGCAGCCGGGAGAGAACTCTCAAAGCATGCCGAAATTCACGATAGAAGAGACTCATTTCTAGGCATAAGACTTAAAGCTGAGGAGGACGCTCAAGTCTTTTAGCTGCTATGGCTGGACTTTGGTACGCCACTTCAGGATCCCATCGTCCACTCTGAAGACGTCATCCCTCACATTGTATCTGGAACGGTCTATGTTTTTTCGTTTTGGCAGCTCGTCTCTCGAACTATCAACGGAAGGGCTGCGTTGCCTTTTTTCCGCCGTAGGTTGAGCTGCTGCTGCTGGAATTGATATTTATGACTGGGATGTATCCGGAGAAGTTACAAGGGTGACGAGCCTCTTTTTTTTTTTATCAATGGACCGTTCATATTGGTAAAGGGATCTTTCTGATTAGTGGTGTGGTTGATGGCCTAATGGTCCATTGCCTGGGGGAAAACGAGGTGGAACGAGAAGACCCCGGAGTGGGGGCAGATTTTTGGTTTCACACAGCTGGTTTTTAAATTCTAAAAGTTTAATGAATTTTTCCCTGCCCGAGATAATGCACCTGCTTATGGAAAGCAATTTTACTGGTATTATTTTGATGTTTTTGTTTTTGCAGTTGTTTTTATTGGTGTAGTAATCCATTTAGCATATACTTGTGGAGGGTCCTAACTATCAATGTCAGCCTCGGAAACCTTGGACTAGGAGCCTGTAAATTGAGCCTTCTTGCCACACCTTCCTACTATAAGCTATTCCGCTTTCAACTTCTCGGCTTTTTTCGAAGCCGTCTCAAAAGGAGAGGAATGCTGGCTTTTCCCTAACAGGAAAAAGCACCAATGCCCTGACGTTAAGCGAGAATAGGGGAGCCTCTTTTTTGTCTTTCGCCGAGGCGGGAAGGAAGAGGTTCCGACTGTAGTCGGGCGTTTTCAAAGGAGCCTTCTGCCATGGGCAAATTGCAGAAAGGTGACCAATTTTCCTTAATGCCAACGGGTTGGTTTTCTACCAGTGACAATCACCAGCAACCGGCGCCCTTCCAAGTCCAACCAGTTCGAGATAGAGACGGACACTGGGTGTTTTTGTTGTTCACGCCGAGGTTCCTCCAAATTGGACTGGACACGATTATCCTTTACTTGCTGGTAAATGGCCCTTGTTCGCTGAAGCCGATCCTTAACGTTAATCACTACTTGGGGGTGGGGGTACTCCATACATCGGGGGAGCCCCCACTTTTTTTTAGGTCGGGTGACAAGGTTTTTTTCTTTGCAATTTTTCTTGTTACTATTTATTTCTTTGTCCTTGTTTCCTATCTGGTTGACCTTGATCGGGGGTCTTGAATAAGGTCTTTTTAATCGAGCCGTTACTTTGGCTGGCTATAATGGGAAAAGTTATAAAAAGCCCTATGTGTGAGTATGAGTATGTAAAATATGCATGCATGTATTTTGAGTAATTTCTCCTTTTTGTCTTCTGTTAATAGTTAAAAGCTAGGGACACTTCCCCGGCAAGGACTTTGTGATGATGAACTTAAAAATGGTTATCCGAATGATACTGAAAATAAAATGCGAAATTATCACAAATACGTTAAAAAAACAAATTCTTCCTCTTTCGCGGCATCATGCAGCACAATATAACATAAAGTGGAGTGTAGTGGAGACCTGTATCACGCACACACGAGAGGCTTATTTATGTGTATTCTGACTTCCGGTCAGGAACGCCGACTTGTTAGCATGCCTCTTTACTCTACACTGGAGAATGGGGATTTGATAAAATATATTCTCAACCACTAAGCATACTAACAGTGTTAATAAATCGGGCGCCTAAAAAAACTAAGACAAAAACAAAACAAAATCAAACGAAAAACAAAAATAAAACAGTATAAGCAACATTTGAGGTAATGACATTTCCAGGAAAAAGTAAAAATGTTTTGACTTTCCCAATACTGGGAGATGCCAGAATAGTAAGTGATGGTGATATTCCAGTAATAATGGAGCTTTGGGGAATGCAGAGTACTCCATCATTGCCATCACTCTCAGGTCCACTCTGTCCCGGAGTGGTAGCACGTGATAGGGTCCTATCTATCTATGAATCATATAGAACTAAACTGCGTACTAATGCTAAACTGAATTGTTTAAAGTAGAACTGTTTTGACATCTAAACTGCGTACTTATGCTAAACTGAATTGCTCGACATACAATTGTTTTGACATTTAAAAACTGTGTATTTATTCTAAACTGAATTGTTTGAAATGGAACTGTTTTTGTATCCTGAACTGAAATGTTTGAAATAGAACTGTTTTGACACTTAACTGTGTGTAAACAAAACTATACTGAATTATTTGAATTAGAACTGTTTGACTAAACTGAATAGCTTGAAATAGAAATGTTACTTACAATAGAATTGTGTACTTATGTTAAACTGAATTGTTTGAAATAGAACTAATCATTTGTATAAAATGGATTTGGCATTAAATAACCTAGAAAGGTTGATATGCCATAAAATAAAAACAAACAAACGTACTAAAGAAAGACAAACACACAATGACACTAGGGAATTAAACAACCAAAAAAAAAAAAAAAAAAAAAAAGAGAGCAGTAAAGAAAACAGACTGTAGAAGTGGAAGAAATAAGCTAAAAGGTTGGTGAAGGAAAGTAGACTCAAAAGATATAGGAACATGGTACAACAATACGAGCAAAATAATGCCTTCCAAAATTACCCCAACTAAAAAAACAAAAGACAAAAACGAATTACCACCAAGTTAAAAGAGAAAACATGAACAAAAATGAGCGACCGGATGCAAATGAAATAATTCCGGAACAAACGAGAGGAACAGAAACACCACAACAGAATGGCTAAATGATTAAATAATACAAAATATTAAATGACGAGTGATTAAAGAAGCTCAGGTGGCTAAAACAAACCTACACTCACAGAGAACAACATTCTAGAAAGCAGAAAATTGGAAGACTCTAGATTACGATAGGATACATGGATTCTAGTTCAAAAATTTGGTATGTATCCACAATCATCATCATCATCATCATCAAGTTGCGCTGCTTGCCCGGATTAACCTGACTCCCTCTCTTGCCATTCATCCCTAACATCCATCATTCCCGGTGGTTCTTCCAGATTACATTCTGCGTCTGTACAGAGCTGTTGTAGGTATGTTCTTGATGATCAGTCACCACTGGCACAACCATGTGAAGTTGTCTAAAAAAGAACACCATTTATGAGTTTGTACTTGTTTCTACAGCAGTGTCTCGCATATCTTGTTCGTTTTATTTGGATGGTTTTTGAGATAGGAGGTATTGAGCAAATCCTGAAAGCAACATCTCACGAAACAACAACTGTACGGCTACAAGCCACCAAATAATTAAATATCCACGAGAGGTAAAAATACCCAGATGGATGACCAGAAGGAAAATTACCTTGATCCAGAACCCCTCAAGCAACAACTAACTGTGTTTACAGATGATGTGGAAGATTCTTACTGTCCACAAGAGAAGAGATATATTACTCGCTTGAATGCCACGTGATTTTTAAGAAGAACCGAAAGAATGTCACAAGGGAACAATAAGAATAGAGACCTATTATATATAGACGAGCCAAGAAGGAAAAACTGTAACCATGACATCGATAGGTCACAAAAAGTATATATAGGTCCGCAAAATTAAATAATATAATGTCTAAAAATACCCAAAATATCTGAGCAAGCCATAAACGTCATCACGAAAGCTATTTAGAACTGGAAGGTGGAATTAGCAGCAGGAGGAATAATCCGAGCAGAAGTTAAAATCAAAAGAGGCATCTTCCAGTGAGACTCACCCTTTTCCCTACTATTTATTATAGCAATGATACTACTCGATTATATACTAAGAAAATGTATCAGAGGCTACAAATTTACAAAGTCGCAAGAAAAGATAAATCACTTCCTGTATATAGATGATATTAAGATATTTGTCAAGAACGAAAAAGAACTAGAAACACTTATGCAATTTATCAGAATCTAAATCAAGATATAGTAATGAAATTTGTGATTGAAAAATGTGCCATGCTTCATCTTGGTTTTTCTTCTTGCAGATGTTGCTTCTTCTTGCTTTTTCCTGTTTCTTCTGCCACTTGAATCTTTTTTTCCTCTTGCTTTTTCTGTTATTTCTGTAGCAATAAATTTCACCGTTAACTAACGAAAGAAATTTATGAACGTGTTCTTAATCATTAAAATAGTTGAACTTAAAGTATATAAACCAGACCTAAATTAAATTAAATTGTCTCATAACCAAGTCGATCGTCTAAGTATCAAGCTGAGTCTTTCGTGGCATTTCTCGGAGCGAAGCTCGTATCCTCACCCTGTAACCCGCGTACTGGACTGCACAGCAGCAGAAACAGCAGCAGCAGGTAATCCTAAACACAAAAGATTCGAATTTTATATTTTCCCTTTTATTTGGCAATGGATCTTTCAATATGTTTTTTTCTTTTATTATCATGAGTTTGGCGATAATAATACTTAATCATAACCGTTTTGATTGCATAATGTTTAACAAGAATTAATAAAATCCTGGTTTCTTTTGTTAAAAAGAAAATAGACTAACAAATGTTTGAAGTGTACTTATCTATGTATGATACTGTACATTCATTAATTCAATGCAGAAACTCAGCTACTTGATGTTGTAGGGGGACATATAATTTGTTTGTTTAGTGGATATTTTTGATTCCCCACCATTTATGTTGGTTGTTATTTGAAAAAGCATCCGAAGTAAAGATGTGAAACGACGCTTACAAAAAGAACATATAAAACAAAGCAGTACAAACAAATTTAGATTTATACATCAACAATACATTCAATGAAATATTTTAAAACATTACCAGTGTTCTAAAATTGTTCGTCAAATATTCCTGTGTGTGTTTGTGTGTGTAACTAACACTTATACTTCGAAAAAGGACTAAATATCAAGTATAAGTGTCCTATGCATGTTGACTAAGTATTTCTACTGTTTGTTTCTTTCTGTGGTTTGACGGAAATTTCTGTGTTCGAGGCTGGAAAGAGTCTCACCGAAAAAGTATAACAAGGAAGAGAAGGGTTGCAGAAAGTATCGATTTTTGTGGCGGTTGACCGCTACAAGTCAATTTAAAAAGGAGGAAGAGTGTGTTGACTCTGTTAGTCGAAATTGAGAGAGTGAGAGGTAATTTACTAAGCTTTTTTGCTTAGATGTAGCACAAGGCCGCATGAATTGGGCACCCAATGAGAATCGAACTCACTCGTGTAGGTTTGCTAGTCTACCTTGCTAACCATTACACCACCCGAGGTGCCCTTTTATGCTTACAGAATTGAGAGAGTGAGTGTGTTTTCTCTGGAAGTCACACTGGAAAGAGTGTGTTGACCCTGTCAGTAAAGTGTAGAAGAAAGTGGTGTTGGAAGATGAGATATTTATAGACAGTCCTGGTCATGTAGTAGGCTCCAATAGGTTCCCGAGACTGATTAGTTCACAAACGTCCGCCATCTTTGTTTCGGGAACAAGTGGCATCACGGCCATTTTAAAATATAGGAGCGTAAATCCTATTATGTACATCGGTGACCTACAATTGTTGATGACTAAAACTGAATTGGAAATATGACAAATGATTTGATTGAAATACAAAAACAAGAAACATGAAATATTTTTGATGTACAACGAGAAAGTGAAACTAACAAAAGAGGAATCTAGCAACCCAACCACGCACTCATAAAGACATTAAAGGAAAAGGAATGATATATATATCCGAACACTGAGAACTGACGCTTAAGCAAATGAAAATAAATCAGAAAATATTTGGGTGAATCTAAAGTTTTCCAATATTTTAAACCTGAGGCACAGATCGGCAACTCGAGATGCTTTTGTCCAGGTTGTGAAAGTGACGAATCACACTGGACAGTGAGATGCTGAGCTCGCTTGATTCTCTCTGAGTATTACTAGCCGGATTTGCCTCTGTGGCTTTGAGCTCGGTCTGACATTTCACACTTCCGACATTACTTATTGTTGAGCCTTTAGCAATCTGAGCAAAATTTCTTGAACCATCACTCTACTGAGATCAACTGCCCTATTTTACCTTAATTGTTTCTGGTTTCTTTTACAGCGTTATGGCCCAGTTCGAACCCGTAAATTATAGGTTCCTGAATTAGACTACGTGGCATGTTCATCTGTGCGGCTTTCAAACCACACACAACGTGTCAGCGCACAAACAACCATGATACTATTAACCTCAGAGGTGATCTATAACGGCTTGAACTGCCTCGGTCATATGATACATGTACCGCAAACTAGCATGTACCTAAATACAGACAAACTTTTGACTCACCCTAATCATATCTGGGAAGAGTTTTTTTTTTTTTAGAAGAAATTAGACTTAATTGCAGAAACCCTGTAAAAAGCATAAATATAGCAATAATCATAAGATGTTCGGAATACTTTTTAAATTAATCACTTTGAAACAAAGAATGGGGAAATTGATGAGCATACACCCAGAAATGACGATGTTAGACTTTAGTCGAAAAGAAATAGGCTAAAGAGAACTCGTCAACATAGAAGAGGTGTCAACTCGGCTATCAAAGGACTTGTAAATGACACTTGGGAGAGTAATGAGAGACTGATTATGACAACCAAAAGTTGCGGCAAAATACATATTGGATCAGAAAACTAAAAACTAAAAAATAGGTATATATATGAAGAAAAGAAAAGAAAATAAAACAAACAAGAACAAACAAAAAACAAATAAATAAGTAAAAAATGAGAACGATTCCTAGGAGATTTCAAAAGTTAAATGAAAGAATTTGCGTACAAAATGATATGTAGCCCAGAACAAATATATAATAACAAAGTATATTTAGGCTAAGACAGACAAAACATAATAGAATAGTAAATGGAGGAGCTATTATCATTAGAAAGCTTGTGGCGGTCTTCAAGAGTTTAACTATAAGAGTCAAAGAATCGGAAATCCGAACAAAACTTAGAACTATTAGGAACTATTAGGAATTAAAGGAAAAACAAGATAGATACCAACACATTACCAGAGAAATGACCCCTGCCGAAAAAATTAACAAAAATAAAAAAACGAAAACAAAACAAAACCTTCTAAAAACAACAACAACAACAACAACAACAAACAAAGAACAGAAGCAAGATACCCTTTAAAAGCAAAAACAAAAAACCCGTGAAACATAAAGGCGACAGTGACTGGAGATCAGAAGAAGGGTTGGGACTGTTCTGACTAGAGCACAGTTGAAAAGGATAGAATACTGAGAAGAGTCCTGGAGAATTGAGGAGACTTGCTATCACGACGACTTCAGTTGAGACCACTCGTTACAATTGATGTAAAAAATTCCCAAAAGGCCATGAGAACCAATTATGTCGAATCGAAAAATGATAATATGAAGAAGAATGGCAAGCATAGGTCATATAGTTACAGAGATGAACCAGTTAATCACATAATAAGCGAATGCAGCAAACTAGTACAAAAAGAATAGAAGAAAAGGCATGACTGGGTGGGAAAGGTGATCTACTGGGAATTGTACAAGAGACTGAATTATACAAATAGTATTTGCACAAACCAGAAACCGTTCTTGAAAATGAAATAAAATTTACTGGAACTTTGAGATATGACTGAATCCCACAATTCCAGCCAGAAGACCAAACCTCGTGTTAATTAATAAGAAAATTACTTGTCATCTTGCGGATTTTTCTCTTCAGTGGACTGTAGAGTGAAAGTAAAAGAAAACAAAAAGATAGACAAATACTAGGATCTTAGTGAAATGAAAAAAAAAAGTAAAACATGAAGGTAACTGTAATAACTCTTGTATTTGGTGCCCTTGGAACGTTTTTGAAAGACCTGGAAAAGAAACTGGGGGAAAATTCGATACCATAGCACAGTCAAAATCTGCTAAAATACTTAACACAAAAAACACAGAAAACATGTCTGGGTGTCTTGTTCAGCAGGTGCTCCTCTGATTGTTAACATGGGGGACTCGGGGCTCTCTGCCAATGTTGGCGGTTCTTTTGTCAGGTACACGAACGATGACCAAAGTAATCACACAAACCAGAGACGCCAACACAGAAAATGGATTAGGAAAAACAACAAACTTGCACTTCACTGTTATTTTTGGAGCAAACTCTGCACAAAGAGGCAATTAAAGAGAATTATAGAAATCTGGCAAGAATGCACTAGATTTCAGACAACAAGCTAAAGTTAGGACGATAAAGAAAGGTTACTTTTCTGATCTTGAAATATTAGAAGTGCACCAAAACATATATAGGAAATCAAGGCATCAAGACCCTAATACAATAATCGGCACATCAAATACTGACAAACAAGTACACAAACTGAAATGAACGACAAAGTAATAACAATTGAAACACCACACACCCAAACCACAAAAACAATTACTAACACAAGAAGAAGAAATGAATTAAGAAAACTTAAAGAGAATTATGTCTGAAAAGAATACTAGATTACCATCGCTAAGAAATCAAGACTAGAGGATAGTCAAGGCAGAAACTGAAAAATAAAGGAGTTATTAACACATATCTCAACGAATAATATCACGAAATTAAACAAACTAATTTATGCAGGAGCAAAATTAGTCTGTGATAAAAATCGGTGTTCCCCGAAAGAACACGAACAGAAACTCAAAACCTGGATGGGAAATTCGAATAGAAATCTACGACAACAAGCGGAAATGATAAGTTAGGAAACACGCTGGAACACGTTGGGACGAAAATGAAAAAGCAACAAAAGTAAAACAAACAATACAACTCAAGGAAATAAACCAGAAGTTATTGGCAAAAGAGGTTAGACTAAAAAGATATCGAGACAGAATAAAACAATACAGACAAAAGAAGAAATTTCAAAACAACAAAAAAATTCTACCAGCGAGTTGGGGGAGAATGCACGAAGAAGCAAAACAATTTTGGTGCAAAATATGGGAACGAAGAGAATATGACAGAAATGCCGAAGGTATAAGCAACATGCGAAAAGAGTTAGAAGGGCTTAGAAGTCCTGAAGCGAAAATACCCTTCGATTCACTTGTAGCAACTCTCAAAAAAGTATAAAACTGGAAAACTTCTGGTCATGATGGGATACATGGCTACTGGTTTAACAAAATTCACTCCTATCCACGACAGACTGGCTATCGAAAAGAATAGATGCTTACAAGATACAGACATACTCCAATGGATGTCCAAAGGAAAGACCACCCCGATCCAAAAACACCTCCCAAAAAGAACTCTCCTCAACAATTACAGACCCATAACGTGCCTACCAATGTTGTGGAAATTACTAACGGCATAAATAAAAGAGAAGATTTACTATTCGCTAAAAAGCTGCAGACTGTTCTCTGGGGAATAGAAAAGATGCTGCCATGGAAAACTGGAAAGTGGAAATGACTGCAGGCAGAAAAAGCTTAGCTGAGGGGAAAATCTCAGGAAATGTGTTATCACCTTTACTGTTTGTTATAGTGATGATGCCATTGAGTCCCATGCTAAGGAAATGCGCATGCGGGTACAAACTTCATAAATCGCAAGAAAAAACCAACCACCTAATGTACATAGACGACATCAAACTGTTGCCAAAAATGAAAGAGAATTGGAAATCCTGATACAGGTAGTGAGGATATACAATGACGATATAGGGATGGAATTTGGCATAGAAAAATGTGACATGCTAATAATGAAAAGCGGAAAATGACAATTGGCGGAAGGAATAGAAATATCAAATCAAAAAAGAAAAAAATCAGAACGCTCGGAGAAAAGGAAACTTACAAATACTTGGGAATATTGGAAGCAGACCTCGTCAAACAAGGAGAGATGAACGAAAAGATTAAGAAAGGATACCCTAGTAGAACGAGAAGACTGCTCGAAACCAAACAACATAGTAGAAACCCCATCTAAGGGAAAAAGACCTGGACTAACCCTTCGTTAGATACTCGGGACCATTCCTGAAATGGACAAGAAAAGAACTTCAACAAATGGACCAGAGAACAAAAAAACTCATGACGATGCATGACGTCAAAATAACGTTGGGAAAACAGGAAGGCCAAATGTAAATAAAATGGATTTATGTCGTGTCCTGAGTTTGATGGGAATTAGATAAAAACATAATGAAAGTTCGGGACATGTGTAATGATCACGATGATATGACGCAATAACTTTGTGAAATGACGTCATACTAATGACGTACTTAATTTCAGAAAATATAAAAATTAGAGAATTTTGAAAAGTTGTCAGTTGAGAAATTATCGGTTGAAGAATTATCAGTAGTTATTTGAGAAGTAGTAGGTTGAGTGAGAGTTGAGACAAATTTGAGATCCGCAGAGGCCTTCGAGGCAGCGATAGATTGGTGACTTTGTGTTGCAGCAAGTGTGCCTCTGTTCATAGACCCTTACAAGTTCTCTCTCTTTCACTCTCTCACTTCTGCTTCGATGACAGCTAAAAAACTGTATGCAGTCTGAATAGTAAACACCTTTGTGTGTGAAACAGCTGATTCACCTTGTGTTTGAAGAAGTGAAACATCTATTGATGTTCGAGATGGTGCCAAGGAGTCGCACACTCATGTTTGGTACCGTGCACACATAGTACCACATTTGGTACTGTGACGCAAAAGGAGTATAAGATTAGATACCCCTGGGGTGAGAAGGTGATCTGCTGGGTATTTTACCATACTACACCATATATATGCACAAACCAGAATCCGTCATGGAGGATTAGACGTAAAAAAATCCTTTGGGATTTTAATATACAAAAGATCACCTGATCCTGTCCAGGAGACTTAGAGATAATTTAAGAAAAATGAACTTGTTAGTGAATTTTGCCGTCCCAGCAGGTCACCGAATGAAAAAATAAAGGCAGTGAAGGAAAAGAAAGTGTTAAAACCTGGCGAGAAGATGAGGATGACGGTGATACCTATCGTAATTGGCGCGCTTGAAATGGTCTCCAAGGGCTTGGAAGTGTTTGAAATCGGAGGACGAATCGAAATCCTCCATTGATAAGATCAGCCAAAATACTGAGAAGAGTCCTGGAGACCTGAGGAGACTTGCTGTTACTCAAACTCCAATGAAAGACCACCATCTGGTGTGAAAATCTCGCAAGGAGTATTTTGATTATAAAAAACAATAATTTCATAGCGGCCACTTAAAAAAGAAAGAATATCCTTATCAATAGCAGACTATTGGTCAAGTGCCATGCCACAGCCTAATGAGTAGAGTGTTCACCAATGGTCCGGGAGACCGGGGTTCAATCCCAGGTCGATTCATACCAAAGACACAAAAAATGGTACTTGATGTAGCCTTGCTTAATACTCAGCATTATAAACTAAGGATCAGGGGTAAAGTGGAGCAATCCAGGGAAAGGAGTAGCACCCTCCCCTATACCTCGGTGTTGTAGTTATTCGGCTCACTCTCGACGAAGGTTGGCAACTTTACTTACTTACTATTGTCCTAGTGAGTAGAGTGTTCGCTAATGGTCTAGGAGACCTGGGGTTCAATCCCAGGTCGAGTCAAACCAAAAACTCAAAAATGGTACTTGATGCCGCCTTGCTCAACACAGAGCATTATAAGGTACGGATCTAGGGTAAAGTGAACAATCCAGGGAAAGGAAGGTAGCTTTCGTGTCGCCTTCTTCTACGGTCACCATTTTTATTTACTATTGCTTGTATACTTCTGTCCATGCGGCACAGCAACACTAGGCTTAGTAAATAGCTATTTGCTTTTTCAAGTGATTCTAATTTTCTGTATAGTGACTAAAACAAGTATTCAAATGCGTCACTTAAAATGGTTTGAAAAATTATCGTTAGCAAAATGCTGGGGTGAGCATCTGCCCTAAAAATAAGGCAGATGCGCATAGATACATTGGAAGGTCCGCTATTTTGTTCCATTCAAAATGACGTTCATATTTCAACTGATCAGGTGATTTTATTCTGACAGATTTGCTGGTTTGAAGAGACTTAAGTGACTCCTTTCTGGTTTTCCAAAATTTTATTCGTAAAATAGGGTGAATATTTATACAAAGTTTAATATAAAAAATATTAATTGAAAATTTTTAACGGGACAAAACTTTTGTTTGAAACAGAAGTCTAATATCGAAATTTAAAAAATTGAAATCTAAGCTATTTAAAACTCCTATAAATTCTTATTAAGTAATATAGCTTATTCATTTTTTAAAAACTTCGTAATACAACCTTTCTCGTTAAATAAGAGGATTTTGATGAGATCATATTCTTTTTCACTTCAGTAATATATGCTTTCTTAGATGAAATTAGAAAACAAGATGCGAACGTTATATATATATATATATATATATATATATATATATAAACCGAAACCAAAATTACTTAATCGCAAAAACATTGTTGAAATTGCGACATTTAACGTTAGAACTTTAAACATAGTAAACCAGTTACCTGAACTGAAAGAGTCAGCAGCCGATCATGGTATAGACATCATATGCGTACAACAATGTAGTTTTTACCATAGCGAATTAGAAAAAATACCTCGATATCTATAACAGATGTATATTTGACTCTACATTTGCGAGAAAAACTGCATCTATGCCGTCATTGGAAGTGTTAAAACGCTTCTCAGTCTTCGTCCTTCAAAATAACTGAATAACATTGAGATAATCCAACCGAGAATGATGTGTTCAACATTAAATATAAACCCTGCAAAAAAGTGTCTCCTGTTACAGGCCCACCAATGCCAGTGATAAAACGAACATCATCACTTTCTACGATGAACTAACTATCTTCTCTTGTCTGACACATTCACAAGTATAACGTTCTAATGACGTGAATGCTCATATAGGCAGAGACGAAAATAACGAATTCTGCTTGCACTACTTGCCAAAGAGAAATGGAGAATATTTCACTTAGAAGCAGCAGCAGAGTTCATACCAACCAAATCAAGATATATATATATATATATATATATATATATATATATATATATATTAAAATAAATAAGTCTGCAAATAATTTCAATTTTAGTATTTAGCTTTTTATTCCCGTCATTTACTAGTGCGGTACAGGTGTTTCGATTTTATGTCCTCTTCAGTCGATTTGAATTGTAAATTCTGGCTTATTCTTTTATTGTAAAGATTGTTTTAATCTGTTGTTTAGATTTTTTAAATTCCAAGAGTGCGTGCGTACATGTAGTTTTGCCCTGTTTAATGTTGGTTTGAATCTATGTATTTTTTCTCGATACGATTAAGAAGGAGCGTATTATAAACCTTAGCTGCAATAGCAGCTAGAGTCATGGCTCTATAGTACTTAACGATTCCGCGGTCACTTTTCTTGGGGAAGAGATGGATGTAAACGTTTGTCTATTTTTCTATTGTGTTTTATTTTTAGAGTACGTTGCATAATCGTAGAAGTATATCATCAAATTTCCTTTTTTAATTTCTGTTTTTAATTTCACACTGCGTCACGTTCCCCCCCCCGAAAACTGTCCAAGTTTGACGTCTAGTTGGCCATGAATTCTTTGTATAGGTTTGCCAATGAGTTCAGGAGGGTTTCCGAGCAGCTTCTTAAAATGTTCTTTCCACTTGGGAAGTCTTTCTTGGTTGGGAGCTTTTAGTTTTGCTGTCGAGGTGCTCTTCCTTCATTTGCTGTACGCCATGCTCCTCGTGATTTTCTATCTTCTCTCGGCTTTCTAATTTTATGGAATTAGCCTTGAATGTATTCCAATTGGTATGTGTTGGTAAGTTTTCTTTGGACTTTCTAATGTCTCTACATGTTGCCATATGTTGGGTTTCGTTTTTCTTTTCTTTTCTTCTTTTTTTAGTAAGAATGCTTTTTTCGCGTTATCTTGATTTTTCTTAACCACTAGTGACTCCCACGGGACTCTGCATTTGGCTATTGGCTGGTTGGTATGCACTCTGTTGCTGCTTCCACAACAAACTTTTCATATTCATCATTCGGAGTATCGCTTTCAGATATTTCCTAAAGACCATCAAATTTGATTCTTACATTTACTCTTTATCTATTGCTTATATCTCTATTGGTAAGTGAGAAACAGCCATAGTTTGTGGTTTTGATTGTTTGTATTTTATTTCTCTCTAAACTCTGGAGTATCTTTGCTGTGACGATTCTGTGAATGGAAGATACTCCTTCAAAAGAGGAGTTTATCTCGCAGTTCAAAGCTCTATTCATCCACTTTTTGTTTATGAATATATTTAATCAAGCTGTGTTTCAGAGTTATTTGGGTAGGTGTAGATTTATATTTTTGCCTCCCTCTTTTGGAATATAGTATTTTGGCCCGAAAGATTGTTCGTGAGTGAAAAATCTAAACTAGGTATTCACCATTTCAATCTGGCAAGTTGTGTAAGCAAAATTTATCATTTTCATCTTTGCCTATTCATGTCTCCACCGATGATTAGGAAATGTGACGAGTAAAAGATGATATCTCGTCTTAGAAGATTGTATTTCCTCAGTGGCATTGGTGTGACTATAACAGGAGTTGCTATTAAATGTACCTCACAAAATTCTCAGTTGGGTTCTCTCGATGTTACGTCACAAGATCATAAATATGCATAGATATTATATTTCACAAAGTACAAAGCGACTCCATTGTTTCCAATACAAAAGGTTTATTGGATAATTGTAACATTTCCTACCGCTGTTGTCATCCGAAACCTGAGAAAAACAGGGTGAAAGGTATTCGTTCTTCCATAGAAATGCTATCAGATACATGTGTGGTAGACGAAAAAATACTGACTGCGCTTTTCTTAGCCTCTAACAAGCCCTTCACTCCAGGGAGCTGTCACAGCTTTGACCCTCTGCACTCGACTCTGAGTGCAAACTCTGCCCCAAAACTCTCTTAAATAACTTTGCTTATATAATATCTCTTAATAATGCCTTTCACTAATCATATAAGAACATGTGTCATTAACTTTTATTTAATTAGAATTAATCTTATGCCATGTCCGGTCACAGAATGTTTACTTTTGATATCCGGTCTTTAACAACGATTTCAAAACAAAACCACCTGTCAACTTGATAATCTGCCGACATATGCGACAATTGCACTATATGACTTTCGCATGCGACCTACCCTTTCATTCAAAGTTTTTAGCTAAGAGACAATTTATCACCACAAATAGAATAATCACCTAATATATTTATCATTCCTAATTATATTATATCGATGCTATTTAGTGATTTTAAGGCACGAGCACTGAGAAGCATTCCTACATCTCGTATGGCGGCATTAAGGGCGTTTTTCCCCGCAGATGACGAGACAAATATCCATCCATTACCGGTATCATGTTATTTTAGTTCTAGTTCACACTGGTTATATCTATATTCTTGCACGCATATAATGTCTATATTGTGCTCAACTACAGATGTTGTAAGTTTAAAGTCCTTATGTTAAAAGTTGCAATATTAAGAGAGCCCACACCTAACTTGCTTAAATTCAAAAAGCATCTAAGCGAGTTGGGTGTGGGCTCTGTAGCTGAATTTTCGAACTCTGGAACCAGAGCTCCAATCAACAAAACGTACATCTTGTTTACTCGCGTGAAGAGCGATGTGGTTTGGATATATGCCTTGGATTAGAATCATGGCATTATTTCGTTGGCTGCTTTTTTTTCTCACGAACAGACGCTATCCATAGAGATAAGTTGCAGTAATTACCTGACAACAGGCTGTTCGTCAATAAGTTTCTTCCGATCAGTATCTGGTTAAGTATGCTTTTGATCCAACTTTTCTTAAGTTTTAAAAATGTATGTTTCACTTCTAGTCCAAAGTCGAAGTGAGTCGAACCAATATTAATGTATTGGCCAGTTCGGATTTTTCCCCTTCATTTAAGGTGGGAACAGGCTGCAAACTGACATTTTGGCGACTAGGACATTTATGCGAATAAATAAATGGACATTTTTACCTTATATTTTCCATTCTTGTTAGAAGTCACATTTTGAGGCCTTATTCAGAAGACGGAAAAACTTTAAAGCTTATATAACTTTTATTCGAAAGCGGCCTCATGATAGAGAATAATTGTATACCAGGTTATATATATATATATATATATATATATATATATATATATATACAAGAGACATAAATATATATATATATATATATATATATATATATTAATGCATATATGCAGGCTTGATTAAATTATAAAGATACATGTCGATATAATTTGATTAGGATCCTTTCAAATTTTCTGACAAGTGCTTTGGTTTTAGATTGGAGTTGGTAGATTAATTTACCAAAATTACTTTTAGACCTTTCACAGGTCATCATCAGGAGTTGTTTGCAAGTGTAAAGATTGTTTTTAAACGTGTTTTAAAAGTTTTTAAATTGCAAAAAAAAAAAAAAAAAAACCCCAAAAAACATTATATATAGTTGGATTAAACTAAGATTCTAATGATATCAAATACATTTAAAACAAAACGCTATCAACGAAAATAGAATATTTCAAAAACTTTCTTTATTTTTACATTTCGTTTAATAACGCGCAAAAAAAAAAAAAGAAAAAAAGAAAAAAGAAAGAGACAAAAACAAAAACAAACAAACAAAACTAAAGGTATTTCAAAACATTGTCGGTATTTTCAAAATTGATTTTATCAAGTATAGGCTTTTTTTGTTTTTATATGTAGGACTTCTGGGATTTGTCGTTGTGGATTATTAATTTCATGGGCGGTTATTTGTTGTGTTTTTAACAAGAATTTTTCGAAAGTTAGATTTTGGGAGGGAGTGGCTTTTAAGATATTTGGTTATAGAACTAGAGTCTTTAAGGTGCATTGTAAGACGTCTTGAAAGAGTTGTAAATGGTAAGATCAACGTACGTATTATTTTCGTTGTGGCAGTTTCCTGAGGGACATTTGAACATATATACGACGTTTGTTCTATCAAATTCAATGTAGGGGGAAGAGTTTTCGAAAATGATTAGGTTGGAGTCTTTAAATTTGTAGTAAATAAGTTGTTGATAAGTCTTATTTTTTTGTTAGGGTCACTAAGGAGAACATTTTTTGGATAAGGCTTTTTAATATATGTTCATCTATCTTATTATTATTCTAATGAAATTGATTTTTCTAGTAAAGGTTTCATCATCATCATCATCATGTCGCACTGCTAGCATGGATTTCCTTGACCCACTCTCGCCACTCTTCTCTATCGTCCATCCCTCCCGGCAGGTCCTCTAGTTT
This sequence comes from Sepioteuthis lessoniana, assembly GCA_963585895.1. NCBI lineage: Eukaryota > Metazoa > Mollusca > Cephalopoda > Myopsida > Loliginidae > Sepioteuthis > Sepioteuthis lessoniana. Next base: position 72,435,003 of record OY757906.1, on the reverse strand, counting down.
ACATCCTGTATCGGTACAGAGCTGTTGTAGATGGGTTCTAGCTGGTCGTCCAACCTTTGCTCGTCCATGTGAAGGGGTCCACAAGAATACATTACTTATGAGTTCGTCCTTACTTCTCCAGCAGTGTCCCGCATATCTGGTTAGTCTAACTTGGATAGTTTTCGTGATGGGAGATAGATGGCCGTACAGCTACTGTTTTGTGGGGTGTTGCCTCCAGGACTTATTCAATACAGTTCGCAGCATTCTTGTGTAATTGCCGTCAAGCGTTTTCTCTATACGTTTAGTTAGCGTTCCTGTGGTGCATCCATATAGGAGTATTAATACGACCGCAGCCTTGAAAAAATGCGTTTTATTCTATTGGTCAGGTCTGACTTCCATATGATCGACAGTCTATCGGTAGCTGTCTATACCTTTGCTAGTCGCGTGTTGATGTCATTTTCGGTTGATGAGAAGCTGCTTCCGAGATAGGTGAACTTGTCCACTAGTTTCAGAGGACCAACCTTTAGTGTGGAGATGCTGTCTCTTTGTTTAAAGCACATGTATACTGTTTTGTCTGCATTGACATAGAGACCTATGCCACCTGCTGCTCGTTCCTGGCTATACAGCGAAGATTCGGCTAAGGCGGGTGAATTTGCTAGAAACGCTATGTTATCGGCGTAGTTCGCGTCCGAGACAGTTTGTGCGGGATAACTTCTGCTTCTTTCCTTTGCCAGCTTGAAACCGTTTTCTTTCATTAAAACTATAAATGTTTTAAGCACGTTGTCTAGGCAGATAATAAACAGGTAGCTAATGTATCTCCTTGCAGCACACCTGCTAAAATGTCGAAGTAGTCTGTCTCTATTCGGTGAGCGGACTTTTACTTTCGTGTTTTAATATAGCATCATTATGGCTGCGACGGTTTCTTTGGGTAGGTCGTAGACGAGAAGTATTTGCTCCATCTTCTCTCTGTGTATGGAGTCAAATGCCTTGGAGAAATCGACGTATAATAGTGTTGCCTCTAGGTTTTTTGCAAGAACACCTTCTAGAGTTAGACGGATAGTCAAAATCTGTGATGCCATTTTGGTTCTTCCTAAGTATTTTGTCAATTTTAGGTTTTATACGGTTGCGTACAACATTGTAGATCTTAGCTGCTATGGATGTAAGGGTTATACGTTGGTAATTCTTGGCTAATCTGAGGTCACCTTACTTGGGGAAAGGGAGGATGCAGTCCTTTGTCCATCTATCTATTGTGTTCAGGTTATATACGGCGTTGCTGTATCGGAGCAGTATGTCGTCGAATCACCTTGTCTTCTATGTTATGTTATGTTATGTTATTAAATTCTATTAATGAAATGTTAAATTTCCTCATCAACAATGTAGTTCGGAAACCCATAATTAATAACTGTTTTGTTTTAAATTTTTATGTTCGTTAAGGAAGATAATTCGAGAGGAAGAGATGAGTTTAGCACTGGCAATAAGCGTTTTATGAAGATTCGTTTATAAAAAAGGGGCATTCACTATGGAAACTGAAGGTGCAGGGATTACTGTTGGTAGAGGTGGTAAATTTGTTAATATTGCTTGTGCCAATTAAAACACCAAAAAATGACATTTTATTGTTGATATTGAGTTCTTGTGTGGAGTTAAGAACGGAGTTATTTTGAAAAGTCTTTTGTATTATATAAAGTTATGGTGTAATTAATTTGTTAATGGTTTTAGTAAGTTGGTATATGGGTGTAGTTACTTGCGAAAAAATTGATCTAAGTGGACAGCCAGTTTTATGAATCTTAACAGTTCCATAAACATATCCTAGTTTATATTCACCTATTATTTTAGGTAATTTCATATTGTGACAATCGGCGTTATTAGCGTTAATAAGTTTGTTAATTTTTGACATAAGTTGGTTGGTTGGATTCTTATTCAACTTTGTAAATTTGTTTTTGTCGTCAAGGATGTTCTGCAATTTAGTATAGTGATCGGATTTATTAAGCACACCATAAATATTAGTTTTGTTAGATGTTTATGCAATTATTAAGTAGGATTTTTAATTGTGGGGTTAGAAAAATGGAATTCCTTTGTTTTTTGTTAAATGAATTAAATCAGCTTTTAGAAGGTCTCTTATATATATATATATATATATATATATATATATAAGAAAACCTGTAAATGTATTTGACAATATGAAAATGTAGAGATGAAAAATAACAAGGTATTCAGGGGATGATTTTATTTATTGAATTAATTGCTAACGTTTAAGGTTTTAGTTTTTAGACCTTCATCAGCGCATATGAGTCATTAAATGAACCGAAAATGATGAGAAAAGCCTAAAATACACTATTTCCGTTGCTTTTGATATAAATTTTGGAACTCTATTTTACATCAGACAAAATTTAATAGAACTCTACTAACGTTTCATTCACGCCCTGATGAAGGTCCAAAAACTGAAATGTTTAACTTTGAAAAATGACTCAGTGAATAAAATCATCCTCTGAAAACCTCGTGGTTTTCCATCCTCGTTCATTTTGATAAATATAAAATAATATATATATATATATATGTGTGTGTGTGTGTGTGTGTGTGTGTGTGTTTTCTTAATCAAAACTCATATTAATTAGATTATTCATAGTCTATAATTTTAAGAAGTGTCATTTACATTCACATTTTTGACAGTTGAACTCCTTGTTTCTTTTTTCCAAACCACATGTGTGAAAATAGGAAAATTGAGCCTGTTGCATATTAAATCATCAAGAGAAATAATACTTTGAATATTCCAAAATGCTTGTATTTATGTACTGACCCCTCTTCGCCACGAACAGGATATGATGCAAGGCCATATTTTAATAGCGTACTGCTCGTTTGAATTCGGAGTTTTTCTTCTTCTGTAGAAGCCCAGTCTGTCCTTCTAGTTACTCATAGCAGGTAGCGAGGGCGGGCAGAAGTAACGGATTCATGCCTTTGCCGAGAGCATAAGCGCGAAAAGAAACGTTACATAATTAATCCGTGAGACATGTTTTAGCATGTATTGTAGCATTCAGATTAAGTCCCTAGTGGAAAAGTACAACTGGTTAACAGGTATGATTGGCAGCGGTTGAACTGGAGATCAATCTGAGATCACGGCTCGCATTGGTCTGTTTCAAGCAGATGGCTAAAACGGTTCTATTGATAGAAATAAGGAAGAAACTCTCAAACAGAGAATTTGAACGCTCCCACTTGTTTTCATATATTTCTCGTTTAAGACCGAGCGGGTTATAATAAAAAAAGTTGCCAAGATATGAAAAGTAAAACATGCACAAAAAGATGTGATGACGTTGTCATTCCTTATCCACGAACAAGACCAAAGATGGTGATACTAAAGAGACGCCAGACCAATATTAGGCGACAGACGACTGTAAGAAGTGAAGTGACGAGATGGGAGCTGACCTATCGGAGAGTAAAGCCTATATAACGCAGATCGACTGAACAAAGGGCTCTGAAGGTTATATAACACAAACTTCTCCAGTATTTGAATCTGGCACACCGAGCCAATTTCCTATGATGATAATCGTTAGGCCCTGCCCGCCACTCGTTTGTGCTTTTGTGTTTGTTTGCTTTATTATTAATGATATTTAGACGAAAGAAGAAGAATCTAATTAATTTTTCCTGTTTTAAAATAATCAAAGTTACCCACTCGATCTTCATGTAAATCTGGCAAAATTCAAATGATCTTTCAAAGAATTATTCAGTCACTTGAACTTTTTCTTGTTTCTGTTATTCACACGACATTTCTACCGGTACATTCTCTTGCATTCTTTAGGTTTGTTAAACATATTCTTAAGGAAGGAAACTCTTATTCTAGTTACTTTCTTCGATAGGATAAACCAAAAAGAATATCACACATAAAAAGGGACATGGGAGCGGATTCAACGAGTTTGTAGTAAATATAACACCTGAGTTATTTTTAATAGTCATTACCTTCTTCGCAATAAACTCATCAGAGTTGTACCGTAACGTGACACGAAACCGATCCCATAATTGCATTTAAAATATTCCTTGAAACGTATAACAGTGAAACAAGTTATCTTCTCAAAGTCAAACTCGAAGAGTTAAAAAGAGGCATAATTGAAAATGAAATACAAAAGTATGGTATGACAGACGACATCTGGAGGGAGGAAGACGAAAATTCTTTCTGGTGATGTTAAAATAAACATAAACCGGAAAACCATTGAAAAAGGAGAAAAATCAAGAACTCATCGCACGTTAAGATAACAAAGAAATGTTTGAAGGTTTCATTGTTGGTTTTACGACATATTAAACCTTGTTGGGTTATTCTATTTTAGTTTTTGCAAGCAATTATACGATTGTATCTATTGGTATTAATCATATTAAACAAGATGGCCGACCATAGTCAAAGGTGACCCGAAGGCTCCCTTTTCCATAACTATTACACCGAAGTGTAGGGCAGGGCGAAACTGAGATTTCAATATTTTTAGAGCAAATGTAGTTTACAGTCATTTTAAAAAGGTAAATATTTCATAGTTGATAGCAACATCAATGTTTTAAAAGCCAATGTAGCTCATTTGTTTCACATTGTCCAGACTTTAAACTTCCTCACTAGACAGAGTTTAGTATCATGGCTAAAATATTCTTTTGCGGGGAGATGCTCTTGCCCCTATTTAGTCAACATATAGTCAACATATTCTAAGCCTAAAAAGTATGTCAGATCAACATGAAGTCACATTTGTGACGACAGTAAACCAACAGAAAGAAAAGATGCGAAACAGATTTCTGTTGCTTATTTTGGTTTCTTGATTTAATAGTATATCAACCTCAGTGGATTATTTAATGCCAAATTTATCTTTGTAAAAGAACAGCAGTGATACTATTTAACCCAAATGTGGGTGATAATAGTGTTCACACATTTTCCAATGGTATTAGTCCAAAAGTGGCCATAGTAGCGTAAATGAAGTTCGAACTCACTTATTCCGAGGCCGCAATCCAGGACTTTACACAATAAGCTACGTTGACTCCCTCACAGATTCTCGTGAAAAAATCTGCAAAGATCTTCAATGAAAAAAATGGGGGTTGGGGATTTGTTTGATATAATTTTTGGTTCGCAATATCTAAGAATAGTAAAAAAAATCCCTTTTCTGATGGAGATCCATCAAAAAAGGGATTTTTTTTACTATTCTATATATAGGTATATTAAACCTGAAGAAGGTCAGGAAAAATAGTGGTCGGAGCGTTGTGTAAACATTCTGCCCGTGACGGAGGGCTTGCGTAAACACACACACACACACACACACACACACACACACACACACACATCTATTATGTGATACTGAAAGTGTATTATTTCTTTTTGTGATTTAGCAACAGGTTTATTTTTCTCATTTCATTTTTTTCTTCAATAAAAATAATACAGAAATATCGTCATGTTATAATCTAAATTAGATAATGTATGACCATAATTAGATGTTCACATCTGCTGAAAGGAAGATTTTCTTTATTGCTGCTGTTTCTCAAAGGTATTATCTATTTGTCGATATATTTTTTAAAGTGGAATAAACACGTTACGATGGGATTATGAATTGTTCTCAGCCTGACTGAGATTAAACCGAGTCATGAAGCGTATTTCGCAGTTCAACCCATTTGGCACATCATTTCTCAAGTTTTTTTTATGGACATCGCCCCACAAAAAAAAAAAAAAAAAAAAAAAATCCGGGAAAAGGCAATTTCCTTCCTAATTTGGCCAAGGACTTTTTAGTATTTGTACGTATTTTATCCAGTCATAGAATTAGGCTTTGAATCTATCAGAGTAAAACTTAATATAAAAAAACAGATGTAAATCCCTGGTTTCCAGATTTTTTGGCCTTCCACGCGTTTGGCTCTCAAACAACACCCTCAACAACTATCCCGGACACACAAACAAAGAACAAAAACGATAGTAAATCAAAGAGCAAGTCTGTAATCATGCCTAACCATTCTTGGCTCTGGCAGACGTAAAAATTGGATTATCGCCATTCCCTAAGATCTTTCTGATGCATATCCAGTGTAGATTTTGGTCACCAAGGCACGAACAAACGACGGGATTTTAAAATTTGACTTAGGACAAAAAACGAAATAAAACAGTGTTGCTGGGTTAATTAATGTCGAAGTCAATTATTTTTTTGCAAATAATTGCATGGTTTAAAGTAAAAATTGATAATATAAACAATTATAAACAATTATGGCTTTAAGTTACTATTCTTAATACAAATAATTTAAACATAATTTCTTATATATCTACCTTATACTGATAATTTCAAATTTTGATCCATAGATGAGATTTTAATGTCAGAATCTGGGCGTAATGGAAACAAAGGAGACTCCACACTTCCCAGAGCTTCAGAACTGGAGTTTCACCACCGGATGAAGTTTAGTATCATACACAGGACACCCCTCTCCCTTTTTGGTTGGTGGGGGTCTTAACCCTACTCGAGGGATGCAGTCGATGTATCTATCAAGAAACATATCCATGGTTCCTATGGTACCTTGGGGCTCCTTTTTCTTCTTTTTCCTCTTCCCACCCGTGGATGTTTTTACTGCTTCAAGAAACCAGTACCATCCACTTTGAAAATAACCACTCGAAATGAAGGCTTCAATTCATTCTGGCATTCATCAGGAATGTTGCTTCAAACGTTTTTAATGTTCAAAAGCTGGTACAGGACTTCACAAAACTAATAGAATAAAATCTATTTTTGTGAAAACATCTATCGTCTTCTTCATCGTTATTATTTCTCTCCTATATTAAATGTAATATTACAGTTTGTCGGTCTCTTTTTACAATATATATATATATATATATATATATATATATATATATATATATATAAAAGCAAGAAGTTGACGACATCCTTCAGAAACTAAAATGTGGTACTCTGCTGGAGAAGCAAGGACGAACTTATAAGTGACGTTCTTCCATGGGCCCCCTACACATGGACGCGCCAAAGTTGGCCGACTAGCAAGAACTTATTTACATCAGCACTGTGTGGACACTGAGTGTAGTTTGGAGGATCTACCGGGAGAGATGGAATTGATAATGAGAATTATATATATATATATATATATATATATATATATATTCATTAGGTTCATTAAATGTCGGCTGAGAGCCTAAGATTTATTGCGAGAGACAAGCAAACAGAATATAAGCAAACCGATAAAGGGTATCAAGCCTGTGTAATTGTTATCAAGCTCGGCTAGCAGATTATTGTTAGTGAGTTTGATTCTTACCGAGTGCCTCATACTTCTGTCCTCGTGCTAAACTAAAATAAGTTTAGTAATTAGCTAGTAACCAGTATAAAACATCATAAAGATTTTAGAATTGCTATATACTATAACAGAAATTTTGATCATTTTTTGGTGATGTCAATTTGTATAAGGAGCATAATATTTGATTTGTAACAAGCTTTCTTTTATCACACACACACACACACACACACACACACACACACACACACACACACACACACACACACACACACACACGCGCGAGTTGTATTCATTCTTTTTGAGTGTATTACTTTAATAGAATAAAAATATATATGATATAGCGTTTTGACTTTTTTATTTTTTAAATCGTTTTTAAAAAGGGTACCCAGCAGGTTCACTGTTGGTCTAGTCATTCTTTAAATATGAAACACTTGTAACGACAACAGCAGTAATAACAACAATAAAAATATTGAACTATTTTATCCGTGTATTGTTTACAAAGATAAAGAGACTCAAACATCTATCGAGTCATCTTTGTCCATTGGTTATGCATGTATAAATACTAATTCATGAATATGTAAGGGTGTCTAAGTAAAGACATTTAAAAAATAAGCTTATTTCCTATGTTTTTACCTCTCCGCTTTTGATGACGTTTTTTCACTCGTTACCTGATTGAATATGTTTGCAGCTGAAGTTATAGCAATATATCAGAGAATGAAATGCACTGTTTTAACTTTTCCGTTTCATGCTAGTGTATTTGTATTTTCATTCATATCTATTCATTTGTTTACGAAGCTCATGGTGTACACACACACACACACACACACACACACACACACACACACACACACACACACACATATATATATATATATATGTACGTACGAAGGTTGATATACTATTAAACAAAGGAACAAAACGAAACATACATTAACGTCCATCCATAAATTCACTCCTAAATTTTTTTATAAAAACATTTTCATTTAAATCAAAGATAGCAGATTTTTGTCATTTATGGAGAAACTTTATACAATCAAAACAGATATTATTAGGTATTATTTTTCACCACGCATAATAGCATTGAAAATCTGTAACCAAAATAATATTGGATAATTGTATAAAACATTATAGTACTCAGCTAAAAATAAAAGATACAAAACGTAAGTCACGGGATTTAATTGGGCGCCAAATGATAAGGTAAACTTCAAAACGACATTTTTTTTTAAATATCAGGATTACGAAAACCAATGATGTTAACAATTTTTCCATGTGTGTGCGCGCACGCGCAATGTAATTTTTTTTCATGTTTATCGGAATGATCGTGAAAACTTATCGATATATCTCAGAACTTGTTGAATAAGACAGTGGCAAGTTTGGTTTCTACACAAATATGCGATGTCCACGTTTTCATTAGTTAGATTTTGAGTACGAATTGTGATTATTTCTTTGGAAGATTCGTATAATGCAAATTTTTTGACCCATGTTTGTCATTACTCAGTAGTATTTAAACCATTTGTGAAACATATATATATATATATATACACATATATATAGAGAATGAGAGAGAGAGAAAGTATCTATTGGGTGTAATATTTTCTGTCCACTCAGAGACAAATCGTGAATGCATTCAATACATTCCAACCTTTTTTCTCTTCTACTCCATTTTCTTTTCTGCTTTCCCACCGTACCAATTGCCGACGACAAAAATCCTAAAATGAAAATATTTAAAGCGAGAAAGATTAATTAATTCAAGCGAAGAACGGTTGAAGCGAGGAAAACAAACCAATTTTCAAGCAATCACATTTCGACAGAATCAAACCTGCAGCCGGCAGCTGTCTGAACACAATTAATATAAAACCTTCGCCAGTCCCCTGCCGAGCGCTTAACCACATTACCTAGCCTCATCTACAGATGGTATCGCGTGCTCCGCGGAAAGAATAAAGCCAGACTTTAATATTACAGAAGGTGCCACTCCAGGGACAGAAAGAATAGTTTTATAAGACGTGGAGAGGTGCAGAGGAACAGAAATAGATAAATGTATAAATAAATGAATGAATTATATGAAAATGAATATAAAAACGGAAAAAAATAGTTGAGTCTCGATAACGTTTCAGAACTTCGAATTTTTATTCTCTCAACTTCAATTCGTGCTTTCTTTGAAGGAGACGAGACGGTGTTGGGTGACGTGTGTCTAATCTATCTTGCGGGTAGTTTTTTAAAAGACCACCCTCCCAGAATTGAAGCCGTACGGGAAATCCTAAAGGCAGGCTTTAAACAAATATTGTTTTAATTATTTTCAATGCTTTTGTTGTTTTAGCACATAAATTATAAAGAATAAATAAAAACCAGCAATAACAACACTCTTCATCTCCCTCCCTCTCTCTCTCTCTCTCTCTCTCTCTCTCTCTATATATATATATATATATATATATATATACTTGTATATGTAAGTGGATGCACAAGAAATATGCATAAGAAAGATGAAGGAACATACAAGACTGAGAAAGGGCGAAAATGGCCGAAACAACGGAAGTCTGAAATTTTTGTGTCATCAATTTACTGAGAAGTTAATTGATGCTTCCAGTTTTTGAACGTTTATATTTCTGTTAATTTTCTTCAGCGGAGAATTCGCTTATTCTTCATTCCTTTTATAATGGATATGTTAATCAACTTGATTGGTAAACTTTCTGAAATGATAGATTGAAAGACGTTAGAGACAAAAAGAAAAAACAAATAAAATAACCGAGAAAATTAATATTGGGAGAGTAACAAGCCTCTTCTGAGGTTGAGAAAGGGAAAAAAAACCCAACAAAACCCTGAACAAAATGAATTTCTGAAGAGATTAGAGAGTTAGAATCAACGGTTTCCAACGAGAAGAAAATTAAACAAACATTTAAAAGAAAAGGAGTGTAATTGAAACAACGAAAAAGAAAAAAGAAAGAAGTTAAAATAGCTCAGTAAAACTGGACAATAAAAATTCTCCGAGTGAAAAAAATAGAAACTTAACAGCTATTAAGTTTCTTTCTTAGAATTTTATTTATTTTTAAAATGAATAAAAGGGTTATTCTTTAAAATATGTTAAAGTTATATGAATTTTGAAATAAACTAATTGACTGATGAATCTTAACCCACTAGTTTTTCAATTCGTAGTTAAATGAAAGACAAACATGTACAATAGCTTCAAGTTCAATTCTAAGTGTGTTAGAAGACCCCTTCCCACTTGCCAAATACCATAAAAATACCGTAGGAAAAATAATATACGAGATATTTGCATTATTCATTTTATTTTTCTTGTTATTTGTAGTTTATTTAATTTTTGTTAAGGAATAAATATTACATTGATTATAAGATTGCAAAATTTGTCGGATTTCAAATAAAAGTTTGATGTATTTTGTAATCAACATTTTTAGAACTAATTTAGGAAATCAACTGCCACTTAATTTTAACATCATGTCAAACTGCTTAGGGTTATTTTATCCCAAGAAGTTTGGGAATCGCGTCTATTGCACATTTATTTTTACATTTTTGTGCTGTTATTTCTAAAGAATTTTTTGCACACAATTATGATATCAAATATTTCTATCTAATAAAAATGATTTGCACAAAGTTGGATGATTTCAATTATTCCTTTCTAATGCTTATGCATATATATATATATATATATATATATATATATATATATATATATATATATATACATTACACACACACACACACACACATATATATATATATATGTATATATATATATATTTATATATATATATATATATATTATATAAAAATTTACATCTAATAATTGTCATTTATTTGCACACAATTATATAGTTTCAAGTAATTAATAATAATCCTTAGTCATTATAGCTTTAAGTAACTATTCTTAACCCAAATAATTTATAATTGTATGGCATCAAGTATCCTCAAATACGAATAATTTTTAAACAGATCTATTTAAACACGTATATAGGACCTTGGAGTAATAACAATGAATAGATACTCCATACTCTCCAGATGTCCTGTGTTTAACCATCAGTTGAAGTTTAGTGTCATATCAGGACACTCTTCTTAGTGTGTGATGGTGGTTGGCGCGTCTTACCCCACCCCGCAAGGGATACAGTCAACATATTCTAAACCCTGCCGTCAAAGCGTAAAGAAATGATATTGTTTGATCTTTTATTAAAACTAAATAAAAAGAATGGATAGAAATTAAATTGATGCACAGTACAGTTTGCTGAAAAGTTCTCAGTCATCAAATGTACACGCGGTTTTCCATATCTTTCCTGCAGTTCAGCGCATTTAGTATTTCGAAGCTTAAGTTTTTTCAATCTCTTCTTGGTTTTGATGAGAACTTTTTAGCACCATTCATAAGCGTAGAAAAGGAGAAAAAGTAAAAGGAGAAAAAAATAAAAAAATAAAAGAAAGAAAAAAGTTGTATCAGGTAAAATACATACTTTCTAAAGAGACTTGATTGGATAACGAATTTTTGATGTATTAATATTTTCATCTGATGATTATGTTAATAAGTCAGTTTGTTATTCTAAAGAAGCAAAAGCTGCGAGTTAAACATGCGCTGTTTTCAGTTCAGCAAGTTTCATGTCATGTAATAGCGAGTGAGGCTAGCAGACTATTATGACTTCGATTTTGTACGTGCTTTCTATTTCTGTCCTTGTTCTAAACGAAGCAAAGTATAGTAAATGACTATATCCGTGGGATATCATTTCGATGTACACAGACTGCATATTGACAAATGGCCGAAAAAACATAGAAGTCGAAGATAATCTGTTATATGACCCACTGATAAATTCGCAGACTTATAATAATGCTGTGTAAAACTCGCAAATGCAAGAAAAAGGATAATGAATGGATTTTGTATTTCTTGTTAACTTCAGCCGCTTTTAGTTAAACATTAAAGACCTTTACGTTTTTATTGCATGAATGAAATCTAAAAAACGGACAGAAAGCTGCCAATTTTAGATGGTGTACTCATAAGATGATAAAAAGAAAAAAAAATTGCATAATTTTTCGGGTGATTTATTTTTGGTAATAACATGTTTACAAGGTAAACAAGATCTTTGAACATTATTTCTCGCATATAATGCACATGGAACACACTAAACTTTCCTGTTTATTCTTTATGGAAACTATAACAGATATCGGGATTATAAAGCTTTTAGATGTTTGTCGTAAAAAAAGAGAAAAAAAGAAGAAGAAAAAACCCTACCCTCATGGATTAAATAAAGATAAAAGCTTAGAAAGTTAACAACTATATCGACACCTAAAGAAAGTTGAAAGATTGTGACTCTAACAACCAAGCTGGGGACACTAGTCCGATCACACGAGTGAATAGTCATTTCATAGTATGAAAGACTCAGATAGATAGATAGATAGATAGAGAATTGAGGGGTAGTTACTAAATTCTGCGCGAAGTTAGTATGGAACCTAAAATTTTGAAAAATGTCAACATTTTAACATCGTTACTTAAAGTTTATTTATATAAGTTTCACACGTAGCAATCAGCAATACCATCTGATGATCAAGTGAGACAAATTAATATTATAGACTAATTAACGTATTTTAAATACGTTTTCAACAATTCAGATTATATATGAGGATGGGTTGACCTTGTGTCACTTCCAGCTCATGTTGAGGAGTCGTAAATTTGTATATGAGGTTTGGTTGAAAAGTGATATCATATCTGCAGTTGACTTTTTGACAAATGGGACCCGAACATAGCAACACCGATGGAAGAATGTGGATTACAAGGGGGACAATGTTGAAAAATACAACTTCATTTGGTCACATTTCACTTTGTGCCGTTGACACCAGGTCAACGCAGTCTATCTATCAGATATGATAGAAACACAACAAAATCTGGTGGCACTGTATAACACTACTGTCTCGCTTTATGTAAGTGGTGATGAAACCATGGTTGACTCCAGAGTCAACTGATGAAGGCTTTGTTGACTTCACAGTTGTTGTTTTGTTTGCAACAGAATGTATATATATATATATATATATATATATATATATATATATATATATATATATATATATATGTGTGTGTGCGTGTGTGTGTGTGTGTGTGTGTGTATACAGAACCTCTATTTTTCTATATTCGTATAGTAGTTCTCTCTTTCCGATAAGATTTTGCTTTGTTCTTCTTGGGCATACTTTTTTTCTCGTTTACAACAGATACAATTTACCATATGAGTAGATTAATATTTGAAATGAAATCAGACGATATAAAAAAGGAGAAGATGAAGACAATCTAAAATTTCAGAATAACATGTTTTGCTGTACTGATAATGCTGGAGCAAAACACAGCAATCTGATTTTCAAAAACGTCTTTTTTCTCATATATATGTATGAGGTGCGTGTGCGCGTTTAGATGAACCAACACAATAAGAGTTTACACCAATATTCAACATTTGGTAACCTTGTCTATTTTCATAATGTACATATTTATGTGAGATGAGGCAAACAGGAATGCGAAAAAAACCCATTAAAATCCTGTTGTTTTGTAAGCTAATTTTATCTCACTAGTTTGATTTGAACAAAGACATTTTATTCTACCTTCTTTTCTATAACTAGCTTCATCAATAATTTTACCATTCTTTCTCATCTTTATACCTCACGTGTTCTTCTTCTTCTTCTTCTTCTTCTTCTTCTTCTTCTTCTTCTTCTTCTTCTTCTTCTTTATAGTCGTGTCCTTTATCTTCAGATTCGTTTATTTCGTCTTTTTCTGAGCTTTGATTTCCTTCTTTTCTTTGTCAGTTTTTTTTTTCTTTTTTTGCCTTGTTTTTATTTTTATTCTTTAACTCTTTGAATAAAGATTTGTCTAACTTTTTGTTTGTCCATCTCTGGGATTCGCCTTGCGTACCAATCGTCCCAAGAGGTTGTGATTGTCCGCTGTCGATTCGGCCAGTAGATAGGTTGCGCGCTCGAAGGCCAGAACTCTGAAGACGAAGACAATCCAATGAATCAAAATAATGGCGCCAGCGCATAGTGCAATCTAGAAGAGTCTCCTTTTTTAGGATTTGGTCAACAATGAAAGAAAAAGAACTAAAGAATAAAAAAATATATACTGGTATCTGACCCAAAGCGAGAGAGAGAGAGAGAGAGAGAGAGAGAGAGAGAGAGAGAGAGAGAGAGAGAGAGAGAGAGAGAGAGAAGAATATGGCTGTCGTAGAAAAATGTAGGGTTTTCGAATTGGTTTTTCAAGAACAAATAAAATGGATACGTGTCTCTGGAGAACTTGACCATTACCGACACTGAGACAGCTGATCTTTCTACAAAGCGTTGTTCGTGAAATGAATGCATTTTACGTGAAGTAAAATTTGTTATTGTGCATATTCAATTAACAGGTATGCAGAGCTGAGATAATACTGTGCAAAAAACAAAAACAAAAATGAAAAAAAACAAAAAAAAAAGAACAAAAAACAAAAAAAAAAATTGTATTGCATTGAAAAGTTTGATTTTCACTAATTTTAACATTCAAAAGAAGAAAAAATTGAAAATAAAAAATATGTGTAAACTACGAGGTCGGTATAGAAAATAATGGAAATGAATTTTTATTATTTTTCGTATTGGTATCCTTAATTAAAAATCAGCTTATCAATATTGACTATGAAACTATTCGGTTCATGTCTGCTTTTCATAATTCAAGTTCAATCGGTCTAAGGTTATTACGTGTTTGGTTGAGTGTGTAATGAAAATGAAGCTCATGATCAAATTCTGTGCCAGAGTTTCGAACTGTCACAAAAAATTTTACAAGTTAAGACAGGCATAAGGAAATTTAGTTCTATCTCGGACACATCGTTTTATGTGTTACAGAGGGCATTTTCGGCTAAGGAAAATTCATCTCGTTCTAGTCGGCCGGTCACTTTACAAACCGGAAAATGCAACAAAAATGGTGTGATCAGATACGAACCACGTTTATTGGTGGGAATGATTGTTGGTGAATTAATATCCATTAACTGAGTTTCAATCAGGGTTACTAAGCTGAAAATACCGTCCTAAAAAAAAAACGAAACAAACAAACAAAAAAAAAACAATCTTATTATTGTCTGTGAAAGAGTTTTAGCCAATAAGCCAATAAGCCAATTCGCACGGTAGCATAGGCCTATTACTTTTCTGATCCGAGTCCTGTTCTCCAAAATCAAAACTCAGCCATATGGCTGCCAATGCCGAGAACATGTAAATGGTTGTAACGAGCCAACGGAATAGAATATCAGTTGTTTAGGTCATTTTGGGGGATGGGACAACATCTTCGTCGAGATATGGCTTCTCAATGGAACTATTATGAACGAGATCGAGTTAATTTGTACTTAAGTTGATTATGATTTTTTTCCCCTATAAGTCTCATTACATAGCGGACCGACCTTGTTTATTGAACTGGATATATTAAAAAAAGTTGTTGAACTTTTAACAATAGCGAAAATCGTAACGCTTTTTGAGCGTTACGATTTTCGCTATTGTTAAAAATTCAACAACTGCATAGTAAATTAATGAAAATTCAAATAGTTATGAATTTTAAAAAATTTGCTTATTTTCTCAGTAAATGAATCAGGTTATGAAAAGAGGTAACTGTAATAGAATTTATGGGAAGTGTTTTTCTTTAATATAAATATCTTCGTGAAGTAAATTTGTCAAGTCATTAGTTGATTAACCAACACACACACACACACACACACACACACACACACACACACACACACACACACACACACACACACACACACATATATATATATACACTTATATATATACATATATATATACATATATATATATATAGACATATATATATATATATACATATATATATATACATATATATATACATATATATATACATATATATACATGTATACATATATATATACATATACATATATATACATATACATATATATATACATATATATACATACATATATATATACATACATATATATACATACATTTATATATACATACATATATAAATACATACATATATACTGGCAAATACACCCGACCAAGCCGAAACACTACTGCATAGTTTGGAACGAGCAGCCGTAGGCATAGGCCTCTATGTTAATGCACACAAAACGGAATATATGTGCTATAATCAAACGGGGGACATCTCCACTCTAGAAGGAACTCCTCTTAAACTAGTAGACAAATTCACTTACCTAGGAAGTAGCGTCGAATCAACTGAAAAGGATATCGAAACGAGGTTAACGAAAGCATGGACAGCTATCAATAGGCTATCGATTATATGGAAATCAGACCTAACCCATAAAATGAAACGCAATTTCTTCCAGGTAGCGGTCACATCGATACTGCTATACAGGTGCACTACATGGACGCTAACAAAACGGCTGGAGAAGAAGCTAGACGGCAATTACACAAGAATGCTGCGTGCAATCTTGAACAAGTCCTGGCGGCAACACCCCACAAGACACCAACTGTACGGCCACCTGCCTCCTATCACGAAAACTATTCAAGTTAGACGAACCAGACATGCAGGACACTGCTGGAGAAGCAGGGACGAACTCATAAGAGATGTACTCTTATGGACCCCCACACATGGCCGTGCAAAAGCAGGACGACCAGCACGAACATACATTCAGCAGCTATGTGAGAATACGGGATGTTGTCCCGAAGACCTACCTAGGGCGATGAACGATAGGGAGGAGTGGCGAGAGAGGGTCAGGGATATCCGTGCTACCAGCGCGACATGATGATGATGATGATGATATATTTACATATATACATATATATATATATATACATATATATATATACATACACACACACACACACACACACACACACACACACACACACATATATATATATATATATAATACGTTTTAAAAAAATTCTTGGAAGAATTAAATTCTATTTAACGTCACAATAAATATAGTGCAAATGTCATAGATTAGAAAATTCTAAAACACTAAAATAAAGCAAAAATACTGTTTGCCAAATTTTCAGTTTTATTTGTTAAATTATGCTTGAGAATCATGTAAAAAGGCCAAAAAATATACTAAATTTATGGCCAATAAAATAAAAAACAATAATGTTTTGGTAAAATTTTTCTAGAGAATTATCTGAAAATTTGAAAATTTATTAGATCTTTAAAAACTTATTCGTTTTGCGACAATTAATAAAATAATCTCTGTGTCTGGAGTTGTGTAATGGTTAACAGGCCACTAAGTGCTAAATTCAAATCTGACTAGGTACCCCATATTATTTATTTAGTTTGGCTTGTCTGTTTTGGAGTATTTCAAACCTTTATAAGTTATTTCATTAAAGTTTAACTATAGTATTTATAAAGTAGAAATATAATTAATATATTTGTAACTATGTTTGTAACTCAGTTATATAGTTTCAAGTATACCTATCTAATACCCATAATTTACGAAGTTGATCCTCATTAAACAATAAAATAAGAATACATACGGTTTTTGCATGCACTAAGGGGTGGATGCATAGCAAAAGCTGTGAGGGTGTTGTTTTGTATTCATGTTCCACGTAAATTTTTTTCTTGAAATACAGAGATTAAAAGGGAAAACTGTTTAGCGTTATTGTGAAAATTAAAATAAATTTATATAGCATAATTCTAGAATTCAACATTAGAGTATTCAATCTTATTAGAATAGAGCATGATAAATGAATATGCAGTATGAAATATAGGGGAATACACAGAATGGAGAATCTGTTTTTTTTTTGTCATTTGGTATAGGTAAAGTAATTAGATTATTTTTAGTTCTTAATGTTAGCTTTCAAACTCCTCCTTGGTTATCGACTTCCCTTATAACCCCCAGCCATTTATCGACCTATTGGATTGTCCTATCGACCCCTGGGGTCGATATCAACCACTTTGGCGATCCCTACTTGAACATGTGTAAATTGATCCGTCAAAGAACAGCTCCGTGTGTCGGTGGACAGTCTCCCTGCGTGGTGGCTGGTACTCGAAAGGAAGATACATTCTGTTCCCTCGAGGTTTACGCGCCTAATAAACACAGAAAACTGCGCGAAATTTTTCATCCGGTCGATTCGTTAGTGAGTGTCAAAGCAATTGAAATGCTGTCCTTGATTCTGATTTGGACATTTGGGAGCGCTAGTTCGAGTTCAAATAAGAGGAGTATGTGGCACGTGATTTTACCCATTGATCTTTTACCGACTGTCATTTATTCTCTAGACCATTTTCTAACAAGAAAGATGGCTTTTCGCACTGCGATATGTTGATTTTAACGACATGTCAACCCATCTAGGGTTATTTTATGACTACATGTCAAGGGATCGTGTTCATTGTATATTTATGAATGCTGAAATTGGCAAAAATGGAAATAACAAATTTTACTTGCACAACTTGCCAAATAGAAATGGTGAATATCCAGCAGATTTTTTTTTATTTGAGAATAGTCTATCGAGCCTAAACACAAAGAAAAAAAAAGAAAAAAAAAAAGGAGGAACAATATGGACCTACCCAAATAACACTAAAGTACAGCTAGATTGTATGTTCATCATCAAGAAGTGAATGAGAGGTGCTGTGAACTGTGAGGTATACTTCTCTTTTGAAGGGGTATCTTCCGGTTCCAAAATCGTCTATATGCCTGAGTCTACGCAGAAATGAGAAACAAACATTCAAAACCATACACGATATCGGATCATCACTTACCAACATAGATATTTCACTTCCTGAAGACAGTGTAAAACGCCAGAAATACGTATTGAAGAAAAATAAATGACTTTAAAAAACCGTCTTTCAGGACCAATTCAGTTTAAAGAATACATATATATAAACTAGTGGTTTGGTTGGTTTTTATGGTTATTTAATGCCAAAACCGGGACATTGGCCCAGCGGTTAGAGTGTTCGCCAATGGCCCGGGAGACCTGGGTTCAATCCCAGGTCGAGTCATACCAAAGACTTTAAAAATGGTACTTGATACCACCTTGCTTAACACTCAGCATTATAAGGTACGGTTCAAGGGTAAAGTGGAGCAATCCTGGGAATGGAGTAGCGCCCTCCCCTACACCTTGGTGTAGTAGCTATCGAAAAGGGAGCCTTCGGGTCACCCTCGACTATGGTCGCTAACTTTACTTTACTTATATATATAATTTGTCAACTAATAGTTTGTTAGAAACTTCATTTAAATGAATTGCAAGGGTTCATTTGTTTGCACATAATTAAATGCTTTGAGTATTCTTATTAACACTAATAATTTTATTTAATATTAATCATATGTTTGCACACAGTTAAATGATTTCAAGTATTGCTATTAACATGAGTAATTCTATTCATAATATAAATAATTTGCACACTGTTATATGGTTTCAAATAATTAATGATCATAATCCTTTGTAAATAATTGAACAGTTCTATTTGATCCAAAGATGGAACTCAAATAGGTACTACCAATTCGGGTTAGAGTGGACCTGGGAAAAAGTTGCAATAAAGGGGTACTCCACATTTCCCCAAACTCCAGGAGAGGATTCTCATTATCATATGCAGTTTAGAGTCATACTCAGGACACCCGTTAGGGTAGGGGTCACTCCTCTACAGAGGTGTAGTGTACGTATTCTACAACCTCGTTCGATTAGGCGGATATAAACAAGTGTACGATAAAGTACCGCTGTTGCATAGTCACAACTATGATACATATACATGCGGAAAAAAAATCAACAACAATGACGAACGAACACACTTCTTTAGAAAAAATATACCTCTCACACTTTATTCGAATGGGTTGCGAAAGGGTTATGTGTGAGAGGTGAGTTGGAGACTGAACAGACTGCAACATATTGACCCCAAGTTCCTCTGTCTTTAGCAGCACTTCTTTCTCGTTCTGCTGGGCTGCTCAACTGGGGGTCCTGAGGGCCCAGCCCTCTCTGGGAGCTGGTTCTCACTACAGCATCTTATCTCCAACTAACTGAACCTGTCTGTGGCATCGGGTTATATAATTGTTTGACATCTACCTGCTTCTTGTGGGCATAACATCTGCACCTAATCCAACCCGTCCACAGTCAAAGTTATACCCTGATATCTTCGACCGGATGCACCTGTTATTTACACAGGTGCATCTCTTATTTAACAACTCGGCCGAGGATCAATATGTTACATCGCAGAAAAAACTAATATAGTTATTTATTAAGCATAGTTTATTTGTAACACAAAGCCAGAAGTATGGGGCCACCAGTGAGAATCGAGCTCACAAACAATTATCTGCTAGCTTAGCTCGCAAACGATTAGATTATGTGGAACACCCTCTATACTCTAAGTGTAGCTTAGGTTTGACACAAGGCTATAAGTATCAATTCCTCTGTGAGAATCGAACTCACTCACCATTGTCTGCTATTATACCAAGTAAGGTGCCTCATTGGTTTGGTGATCATTACGATAGACATTCATTGCAAAAAAGTTATCAATTACAATAAATGTATTGTCTGTTTTCAAATCGATGTTTATTTACATTATTAAAAGCTTTTAAAGTTTTACCTGTTAACAATTACACTTGTGTATCAATATTTCAAGAAATAACTGTTAAGAAAACACATTTATCGAGACTTTCTAAATAAAGATTGAAGAATTTTTTATGTGAATCTTTGAATGTGCTAAATAAATGTCAATTGTAATTAGATGAAAGATATAGATGTTTCAATTAACAAATGTTTCGCTTTTTGGATGGTGTAGGGAGGGATTACATTGAAGAAAAGAGAGCAAGACCAACAGTCGAAATGTTGGTGATAATTGTGTGATTTTATATTCTTATTATCAAGCGAAACTAAAATTTATCGAAGGTTTGGAAATACCAAGTTGCAAGAAAATCTACTCAGAAAACATTTCTCGCTACATTTGTGTATTTTTAAAATTCTGAGATGAGGTGCTCTTATTTGTTGAGCACATGGCCATAAGTATTGGTCACATAGGGAAAATCGAACTCCCGAACAAGGTGTGCTGGGTTAGTTCAATAACCATTGTACTACGCAAGGCTCCTTGCTAATTACCAATCATTGTTTAGTTATGCACCGAGTGAGACTCGTACTCAGTAGTAATAGTTTTCCAGATAAACTTGCTAACTATTACACTACCCGAAGCACTTATTTTTGTTTATCAGTTTTCTACGCCGTAAAATATCATGTTCATTTTATAAAATTGCAAGAATTATTGGGTTTCAGTTGAATTTTTGGTCGATTTGTGGAAATAACCTTTATATAGATCAACTGCTTCTTTATTCAATTTTATGAAATATCTATAGAATACTAGGGTTCTTAAGATATCTACTTTTCTAGAAGGATATATCGTAAATAGAATAACAAGTAATAATACTATTTTTTGTCACGTTTAAATATAACCAATTAGGATTTTCCCGTATTGTTCAGTTTAGATCAGGGAATTTTGTCGGATGGGTGTTTTTTCTGAGCCTGAAAAATCTCCATACGCGTGGATATTAGACCTGTCTGTGTTCAAGTTGGGTTCAACAGAGATAAACGAAAATTGGCGAAAATTTCAGCCTTTTCTAGAACCGCTAATGATATGGAAGTAATTTGATTCGGGCCATGTTTGTTGAGAATGGTATTCAAATCGTAGGTTTAAGTCGTTTTGCAACCTATTTTAGTCTATGAACAAACTTTAATTGGCCAACAGTACAAAAGGCATTAGAAAGAATAGCAGAAAAGAGAGGAGACAGTTAGGTGTTGAGATGTCTCCATATTTACGATGTAACTCGTCTGAATTCGTCTGTCATTGACCAATGATAAAACTTAAGATAAATACCCATTAAAAATCTACTTAACTCAGAGGATGGTGATTAAGATGAATTCCTAAATGTAGAAATGTCATCAAAATGTTCAAGATAATCCAATTTACCAATATTCATATAGCCATATGAAGAAATTGGCAAATTAGAAGAAATCCAATCTCTGTAAGTTTTAACGTCAAGAGCTTTGGTTAAGAATCACAACGGACTGAAAATATTTCTGAGCGAACAATCTATCTCCTATTCAGTTATTTGTCTGCGGGAGACATAGTCAAAAAGATGAATTAGAAGAAAAATTAAACGCCAGATTTAATATATCTTGTTACAAAAACCATCATGAGGCAAGAGTTTATAATAAAAGAAACGTGAGTGAAAAATCTAATAGCAAAAGAACGGAATGATTTGACTATTAGTAATGAAGATGTTAAGATATAAATTAATTGAAATTTAAAGACCTAATTCAAAGAATATAATCCTACTATTTATAGACTATCAAAAAGGTAAAATACGTGTATTCATTCAACAAATAATTAAATTCATGTTTATTGGAAAACATAAGTGACATATATTTCAGGAAATCTTAATTTAAACATTTTCTAAAAAGAACAATAGCTTCTATCACAAAGTCAATTAACATTTCTTTATGCCATCAATTTCTAAATCAACTCTTATTTGAAAAAATAAAAATACTTGTATAGAAAATGTAGTTTTTAATTGTAACAATTTACCAAGTCATATATGCCGGGGCACTTTAAATAAAAATTGGTGACCATTTTCCAATTTTAATTGAAAATACCTTAGGAATAATCAGGGCGTACCGAGGCAAAATGCCGTTTGGGGGTCCGTATGTCACCTATTTTTGGAGGAAAAATATAAATAAAACACCCTTAACGGCGTTGATTAGTACTTGAAAAACAATAAATTCAAAAATTATTATCACATTTTAACCTTTCGAACTTTTGTAGAAGCAAAGTTACTAATAACTTGGTCAAAGTCTATCTTCTCCTCAGATTCATGTTCACTTGAAATGTGGGACAAATTGGATAAGCGATCTTGCGACGTACTTGACCTCAAGTAACATTTAATGAGTTTCAATTTTGATAAGCTTCTCTCTGCAGTAGCAATAGAAACTGGGAGCATCAAAAACAGCCGTAGAGCAATTACAAGATTTAGCACTGATTCTTGATCGATAACTCCATTTCAGCTATTTGATCGCCGATAATTTGGTCATCATGGTCATGTCACATTCCCCTTTGGAAGCTGCGGTTAAAAATGCCGAAGTCGGTGAATTTCCAAAAGCAGCCTAGATACGTCTAAGTCAGCACCGTATTCGCCATCGAGAATTTTAAATTTTCGCTTCAACTCTCCTTCAGTATCTTCCAGGATTACTTGCTAAGATAATCCAGCAAAGACAGTTTGCAGATGAGACATGGAGTCAAATTGTGCTTCCAGTTCATTTGCAAGTCAATCATGACCTTACTTCTTGTTCAAGTGTTTGACATACATCATTTTCCTTTTACGCAGGTAGCTTTCTCTTTCTTCTAACTGGAATTTCCATTTTCTCACACTATTTTACTTTGATTAACCGATTCAAGCACCAATCTGTCCCTTTTTCGGATAAAGAAAATTTTGATTGCACCCATGTGGGTTACACACACATCCAAATCAATAACAGGTTCTTGAAGTTTCTTTTGGATGAGATTTATTTGTCCTAGAATTTCTTCCCGGTAAAACAAATGTGACATGAAAGGGAAGTTTTAAATTGAAAGTAAAATGATTTGTGCATCTCCTCTCGTTTGAAAATTTTCTGAAGCTGAGGTTAATCAATCGAGCGCCTGAATCACTCCTTGAAATCTGGTTTTCACAGCTTCGTAACGTGCACTCCAAAGGGTGGTTACCAAACGCTTCATCATGACCTTCGCATGTGAAGATAAAATCCCGGAGATTCGAAGCGGAGAAAATGTATAGAGTCTCCCAATCACTCCAAAAAATGTAATGGCACTTGCATTTACAGCTAAGGTATAAACACCGCATAAATTCAGACTATGCTTCGAACATGCCACAAATTTAGCTTTCTCATTTTTGTTTCATTGAAGACATTGAACACCGCCACAAACCCCAGTCATACTCGTCACATAGTCCAATCCTATCCCTCTACATTTTCAAAATCAAGTTTCTCTTTCTCCAGTCGACCCAAAATCATCTTCTTGATATCATAAGCTATCTTCCCATGCTCAGTGATAAAACCAAGCAATGATTCCCGCAAATCCACTTCTTTGTCTTCGACAACGACATATCGACAAATGATACTCATCTGATCAGTATGAAATGGCTGGTGTAATGTCTCGTATGATCGCAAAATAGTTGGCTTTTCAAATTCAATTCAATACATTTTCCTTCACGTGGTTTACCAAGATATGAATGAACTCATTTTGAATTTTCGGAGACAAGCACCACCGGTTATCATTTATTTTTTTCTGAAAAAAACAAAAAAAAAAAAAAAACCTGTAAAGATGTAGCGTTCTCTGGTAGCTTTCAACTTGCGGTAAGCTGCACCATTCAGTTTTTGCCGTTTACTCATTCTAATCGATGAAAAAATTGAAGAAGAAAGAAATAGAAGAAAATTCTCAACGGCATAGGGAATTTTTACTTGTATTTTGATACAATTTGGTTCAAGGCTGAAAGTGATATAGTAAAAAAGATGATCATTTGTAAACTATCCCAAACTTCGACACATTTGTGACCTATTCGCTTCTTATAATCGCATTGGGAAATGTTGCTTAAAAATCGAAAAAAATTAAAAATTACTAGATTTTATCCTGTACAGCCATTTATTTCTTGAATTCAATTTCTAAATTTTACTATCCTTTTTTATATGTGTTTTTCTTATCCTTTTTTATTTCATTCTTATATTCAATATAATAATTCAAAGTTTAATCCATAGTAATGGTCGTAAAAAATAACTGAAAATTAAAATTTTATAAGAAATTATTTCACATAATAATTCTAAAATAGTGATTTTGATACTTGCATTAGACATTAACTTATTCTCGAGAGAACTGACTGACAATTACTTTTTCGGCAAAGTAACTACCCACCCATTATTTTACAGGCGTAAACTTTTTTTTAAAACCTTACGGCGTTAGGAAAGATAATAAAACTAAACTAATAAGGATAGAAATATTTAATAATTACTTATCAGTTCAGCCGGTTATTTAAAAAATGTTCGTGTTTTAAAATAGAGTTTTTAAATCAATAAACAATAAACTTTAAAAGTCAATATTAAATAATTACACTTTTGACCAAACGTTTTTGTTTTATTTTTTGAAAAATCATTAATCCTTTTTTGTGTTTCTACTACTCGATGAAAAAAAACTAATTTGGATGAATTGAAAAATCTTTTCCCCCCAGACGTGTTTCGTAGGATTCTACTGTTGAGTTGAAATGGTGATTCTACCATTGATCCTATTTGAATAATTAGAAATATTTTAAGAATAGTTCCGAAAGTTTTAAAGCGTAATATTTGAAAATTTTACATGTAAATAATCTAAACTTTGCTTTTTATATGACAAACTTAAGATTCTTAGTTTGTAATACTAATATGAAAAGTTAATCTTGTAATATGCTCTAGATTTGATTTTTCTGAAAATGTTTACTTTAAAAATCTCTCTTTAATGTAGAATGTTGATATTTTCACATAATAATTCTAAAACAGTGATCTTATCGAAAATCTATTGCAATCTCTGAAGAGAGTGATATTTATACAGTTTTTGATTTTTAAAAATTGCAAGTTTAGTAAAATCTTTCGAAACGTAAACAAACTTTAAATCATGTATATTTCTGGTTCTACTTTACTATGAATATTTTTCTTTATTTAAAAAATCTCCGATCTTTTTCTACAGAAAGAACCAATTGAAAAGAAAAAAAAAACATTCATTTTTAACAAGTTTCAAAGATCTACAGTTGATCAGTCTGCTAGGAGATTCTATAGTTGAGTTAAGTTGGGATGGAAATATTACAGTTGATCAGTCCGGGAGGATTCGTCAATTGATTCAATCTTTTATATTAACGTTTTCCCATACCCCCCCCAAATAACTGGTTATCTTCGAGATAAGCAGCATTGTTTAAGGAATGCAGCTTTCAAATTAGTAACAGGAGCCAGTCTCGTACGCTCTTTTAATCTGCTTTTTTCGGGAAAATAAACCTGTTGTTTTTCAACTGAATTCCCGATTTTTTACAATAAATTAATTTGGGGATTTTTCAATAAATATATATAAATCAATTTTTCTTTTATAATAAGATTTGAAGACATTTTTAAAACAATTAATTGAAAACTAATAATAATCAAACATTATTTCAGAATTTCCTGAAAAAAGATCAAAAGAGCCTACGAGGCTGGCTCCTGCAAAGTATTCTTTAAAAATTAAGCTGAAAATATTGGGATTGCATATCTTGAAGATAACCAAATAGCAGTAATTTACTAAGCTTTTTGCTTAGATGTGGCACAAAGCCGAATAAATGGGGTTCTAAATGAGACTCGAACTCACTCTTGCAGGTTTGCTAGTACAATCTTGCCAACCATTACACTACCCGAAGCGCCCAAATGATCAAATAAATAAAATGTTGCTTTCTTTATGAATAAATAGTTTAGACTTCTTTCATAACGTCTGTGCTGTTATGTTGAAAAAGAAAAATAAGGGTTCAAAATCTACTGTATAATTTTTATCGAATAAAATGAAGGGGAATTGCTTTGTTTTTAAAACTCCACTAGAAAAAACATGGTATAAAAATTCTTTTTTGAGTTTTTAAAAGCAAAATCAAAATTTTCAAATAACCTTTTTAGGATGTTCCCATCGTAAATTTAATTATTTTTTATATGTAGTCTTCTTGTATCTAGAAATGTAAAAATTAACGATTGGAATCTTTTTTTATTCATATGACCAAACGTTGAAATCCTTCTGATAAATGCTAAAAAGTATTTTCTCAAAGGTTTTTAAATCAAAGAAGCAATTCATTATAAAAACTGATTTAATAATGAATAAAGTACCAAAAATTTCAATAAAATTCTAACATTTTCATAATTGATTTTGAAATCATTGAAAAGAAAAACCAATTTCGGACATTTTATTTTTATCAAAAATAATTTTAAAACGATCCCAAAATTATTTAGGTCGATTATAGCAGTGCAAAAACATCGAGGCGTCATATATATATATATATATATATATATATATATATATATATATATATATATAGGTTGTACAAAATATAGTAGAGAGGTCTCTAGGAATGCCGCAGTGTGGTCTTGTAGTCTTAGCAAGAAGTTTCTCACAGCAGGGCCAGATCAAAGTACCGATGTCTCAGAGAGTCACCTGACCTTATTAAAAGCTGAGGTTGCCGATAGGTAGGCATGTTATGTGTTTGTGATCTTCCAAACAAAAAGGAATGAAGGTAAAAAAGATTTGAATTAAAAGACAAAACAAAATATTAGATTTCTTTTTTGAAACACCACAACATAAAAATGAATGATCGCGTCTTCAATTTGTTTTCACCCACAAAATGCCGCCCTCATAAAGTGCTATCCGGGGCCTGTGGCCTGGGGCCTGAGGCTCGGGGCTCCCTACCTTACTTTGGTCCGCCACTGGGAACAGCAGAAAAAAATCTGATGAAATATAAGTAACCACAAATTCTTGATTTTAACAATAATTTTACAGTATTCAATGAATTTATTTTTCTCATTTTAAGGATTTGGGAGAAGTACAGAAATTTATCTATAAACTTAGGGTCATTTTTACTTTGATCTTATTATAGACCAACGGAAACTATCGAAATAATATCCGGTTTGTAATTATGACGTCACACATGCATACACTCAGACACATCAAGTAATCCCTAAAAATCACTAAATTTGAACAGTTCATTTTTAACCACAAATTGTGTTGAATTATTTTCTCATGCTCTTGGCATTATTAAAACTCACGATAAATGAGTGATCATAAAATTGGTGACGATAAGATATAAAAGACACGAGGAAAAATGAGTCAGAGTAATGGGATTTAAGAAGATCAGGATTGAAAAGATAAGTGAATATTATGCATTATTTTATTTGACGTGTATGAGATGATCTGGGCATTATTAGAACTCACGAAATATAAAAAAAAAGTCTTGTTCTCTTGGCTTCAGTCTCTAAAAGCACAAGGTCTATATCTTCATCATCATCATTATAATCATCATCATCATCAAGTCGCACTGGCAGAACAGGGTCCTTGAATTTATCTCACCATAAATCATGCATCGATCCTGGTGTCCGCACTGAGCTGATGCATGTAAGTCTTTGCTGGTCGGTCAATATTTGCGCGTCCATGTGTAGGAGTCCATTAGAGGACACCGCTTAAGAGTTTGCCTTTCGATGATTCGATGGATTGTTGTGAAACTATTTATTCGAAAGTTGTCCTGATTTTTCCGAAGAATTCTCGTGATTTAAGGTTGGATACAATTGAGAAATAAATTATAAACCTTAGCAGTTATAACACTATGAGTTATGTCTCATTAGTTCTTAACGATTCTGTGGTCGATGCATTTTAGGGAAGGGAAGGATGTAGTCTGTCGACTATTTCTCTATTGTGTTTCTTTTATAGATTGCGTTGCATAATCGGAGGAGTATGTCATCAAATTTTCTTGACTTCCATACATCAATGGATATTAAGTCAAGGGCTACTGTTTCTCTTTTTTAGTACTGTATCAATTTCTTCCGTAAACTGCCCTAGTTTGATGTCTAGCAAGCCATTAATAATTTTTTGGCCTAACTGAAGGATATCCTTACAATAAATATAGAAAACGTTTCTCAAAATCTCATTACTATTGAATAATGCCAAAAAGGGAAAAAGCAAACACTCATGGTTGATATATTCTCTCAAAAATGATCAAATTTATTACTTTTGTTGCAAAGCTTTTAATGTTTTGGAATTTTCAGTGCCTCTTGTAAAAGAAACAAATGTGTGGAAAGGTCTAAAATAATTGAAGGAACATGAACATGGTCAAAGCCATCAACACTATTTGTCTCCGTGGATGTATTTGTGTTTGGGTCTGATGAGTAAAGCGACTATAGATTGGCAAGAAATAGATTTACTTCGGAAGCAGAAGGAATTTTGGAGGAGTTTGGTGAAGAGGTAAATCAATGGGACAATTTTTTTTATCTTTAAGAAACTTGGGCTTTCGTCGAACAACTGAAAATTTTAGGTTCTCTGTTAAATGTAAATTTTCTTGGATTAACAGAATTAATAGCACAATATGACTCTCTCCTCAACAAACTCTTGATTCTGATCGATAATGGTTAAATGAACGATCATTGTTTGAGAAAAGATACTCGAAATGAACTTTTTAGTCTTATCTCGAAAATGATTTTGTCAAGCAATCTTTTTGATTTGAAATGTGCAAAATACTATTCGTAATACTATACTGCTCTCTTAACATTTCCTATCACCGAAAAAATATTTCTGTAATTTTAAGATATGTTCATTGTATGCTTAGTGAAGATGTAAAGATTATTGAATCTTTCTGTTTTTTTTTTTTTCACTGTAGATAATACGACCGGAAAGGAATGGTTTGAAATTTTTTAAAATGATTCTGTTGAAAAGTTTGGCATGGATTTATTAGACTGTTGTGGCCAAAGTTACAACAATGGTGCCAATATGATCGTCAAGTCCAAAGGTGTTAAGTCGAGATTAGCTGAAATGAATGAAAAGGTTTTATTTGTGCCTTGTTATACTCATATTTTAAATCTTTTTTGTCGTATAGATTCCACTGATGACAGTTGAGTTTCATTATTTGGAGTAGTTAATTGTCTATGTACATTATTTTCTGCCTCGTCCTTTCATTGGAAGATACTATTAAAATGTGCCTATTTCTTTGATTGATAAAAGATGATAATCACGAATCAATGCTATCAAACTATTGCCGAGAACATCAAAAATACTTTTACCAACCAACGAGAAAAGTCTTTGGAAAAGACAATCGGTGCAACAGAGACTCAACTAACATCACTTGGACTCGATTTTTACTTAAAACTTTGGTATGATGTTTCAAATTAACAACGTGTTGCAGTCTTCTGATGTTACAATCGACATTGTAATATCTGAGGGCCACGCAACTTGCAGTTTTTTTAAAGACTATCGCAAAAAATGATTATGTCTCTCTATCGACACCGCGCGAAATTGAAGAAGATGACAATATTAATGAAAGGTTTCAGCTACAAGTGCGTCGCAAAAGACGTTTATTTGAGTAGGAGTTCTGAGATGAAGTTCAAACACCTGTAGAATGTTTTTGTTATGACTTCTCCATCTCTCTTGTGGATCAAAGTTTGTCGTCAATTAATAATCAGTTTTCTCAGCTCTCTCTGGAGGAAAGAAATTTATGGATTCATTTAAAATTCAGACTCACTTTCGAATGCAGTGAAGAGTCGTAATCTGAATAAGCAGTGTAAAAGAATTCGCGAAAAAATAGGCGACTTTGAACTAGAAGAATTTCCCCCCGAGATCAAGTGATTTGCCTCAATTCTGTTACAAGAATTGGGGATCAGGAACAGAAAAAAAAGAGATAAAAACGATTTTTTTGGATGACATTTTTCGGAATAACTTTGTTGAAAGCTATCCGAAATTGTGCGAGTATTCCTTAATACATCAGTGTCTGTTTCAAATGCCGAAAGAAGTTTAAGAAAATTAAAACTTACAAAAAATTATCTGCGATCTACAACAAGAGATGACAGGTTATCCGGGTTAGTGATGATCTTTATTGAAAATGATCGTGTTCGATCCTTTGACTATGATTAAGTAGTCAATACATTTAGCATGAAGCCCTAGAACGACCCCAGCTTTTCAGTAATTGATAAAAAAATTACAATCAAATTGAATGAAAACATATTTACTTTTACTTCGTATATATGATGGAACCAGCTGAAAGGGAGCTCCTGTGTTTTTCTTCTGATTTAAATTAAGTGTACTATTCAAGATCTTAGATATATTCTCTAAGATCCTCTTGCCAATACGTTCAATTTGATTTTTTGTGGAACTTAAAAGCCTGCATTCTGGATTTGCTCTAATAATCTCCGTATTGTTTTTGTAATTAAAGATCTTATCAATGCAATTGTCTATTTTCTGTCTGGTCGCAATATTAACAACTTCGAAGTTTAAATTGTTTTTCCAACTATTCAGTACTTCATTAATTTTTCGTGTTTTTTAATTCCTTTTTATATATTTCATTAAAATCATTAAGTTTATTTCCTTTCACGAATATATATTTTTTCATGATGTTTTTGTGTATTGGTGCAGTTCTTCTTGAAATTCGTAATCGAATTTCAACTTTACTATGGTAAATATACTATTCTTAAATAACGCCAAATTCTGATTTGAGGGAGGGTATTCTTTATTTGTTTTAAAACCGAAGGATTTGGTTTTTATAATCAGATATTTAAGGTTTCAAACCCGTTCTGCTATCGCAGGAATAAGCACGTTTAATACAACTTCTCATATTTGCATTTTCTCTCTCTCTTTTTCACATATCTATACATATATTCACAAAAAGGGAGAAAAAGTTCTCGGCTAAACCAAGAAAGAGATTATCTTCTTTTTTTGAAAAGTTAAAGAAACAAAAAAGCATGTACATTTCATAGCTATTGATTATTCCCTTCTTGGTTGGATCAAGCACTTTTCAGCACGTACCAACTAATATATACATATGTGTGTATAAATATATGTACATTCATGTCTGTGTGTTTGTATAAATATATATGTGTGTATATACATATGTTTGTATATATGTGTGGGTATATATATATGCATGTGTTTGTATATATATGTGTGTATATATATATATATCCGTATATATACAAATGTATATATAGGTATGCGTGGATTTATATACGTGTGTGTATATATGTATCTGCGTGTATATGTATGTGTATATGTGTATATATACATGTGCATATATATGCCCATTAGGGTAGGTTGATTTTTCATTTTTTTTAAAATATCAAAAAGAATAATGCACTGAAAGTTGTGTATATACCTATTAAATACTCATACCAAAAATTAGATCTGAATCTTCAACGGTTTTTTGCTAATTTGGCATAAAGGATTTTGAATAAACACGTACTGAAAAGTCCTCGATTTTGCCAGATTTGGCCTAAATATTGATGTAAAAACTAAACAATTTGAGTATTTAAATAAGGAAATCTTATTTTATTTTATGGAAATATAATAAATAAATTATAACAAAACTTCAAATTGAAAATTGAACCCCTACCCCACCCTGCTTTACCTGTGTCGAATTTGAAATGCTATTATTCAAGCAGTAATATTCGAATACATTGAAAAAATTTTTTTCCTGGAATGAATTGAAATACAACAAACCAACAAATATGAAAAAACAAATAATTGTTTAATAATTTTGAATATATGGAATCAAATAGTTCCATATATGAGCACTTAGATGAAAACGCTGGTCTCAATTGTTGGCACAAAACTTTTGCAAGTATGTGCTGGTGCCTTGCTTCAAAGCCATACACGGATTGAGGAGCCTCCGTCACTAACTTAACTGCCCGTTCCACACCTTGGGAATGTGAAGGGAAATCTGGCAAGTTAATCTTTTCACCAGTTAACAATGAATTCTGTAATTCATTGTCAGAAAAGTCTAGTCTGGTGGCTCACAGACTCCATTTACGGACAAATCAATTAAATCAGTCCAGTGCACAGCTTTAGGTTGATCATTGGGATCTTTTAAAATCTTTTCTTGACTGGCTTCCCTCTTCTGAAAGAATATAAAAGATAATTTGAGTTTAATTTTTAAATGCAATTTGTTCTGCTTTGATAATATTTGGTGAAATCAGATGTAATCTTTAAAACGTTTCAATAAATTGGCACAAGTACTTCAACCAGTTTTATATGAATAAATATTAAGATACCTAATGGCCAAAATTCTTTTTATACCCTCTTCTCTCACTTCAGGTTCATCAAATTTCACCATTGAAAATAAAACATTCTCCGGAAGTAATGCAAAGGCATTATACTGGAGTTTTTTTAATGTAATCCTTTGAACCTCAATTGGTTGCTTTCGTATCCTGTCAATCATATTGTAAATATAAATTTGCTGGTGATGGAACTTGTTACTTTTTTTTTAATATCAAACCAGCAAATAGCATAAACATTCACAATAAAATTTATCAAACTATATAGTTTGGTCGAAAGATTCTGTGGATATGCCCCACGAGTCCATAGGAACGTGAGCCTGATTGCCAAAGTTTACCACCTTGCCTGGTTTAATGGACCAATTTTCCATGATGCAAATCTAGGGTCCACCTACCTCTAGAAATACCAACTGTATATTCATAGAATAGTCTTTGGTCACTACTAAGGCTATCCATATCTTTCATTCCAAAATGAAACTCCAGGGGATTCTCAACAGCTGAAAAAGATTTTTGGGGTACATTATGGCAATCATTTGCAAATAATTTACCCAATGGACCATTGGATGTAGTGGGGCTTTTTGTGGTGCCATCTAAATGTTTGAATAGCGCTCTAAATGGAAGTTCATTTTGATGTAAGGAGCAACCAATTGTGTGAAGATTTATTTTTATTTTTTTTCTAAAAGTGTAACAAGTCCACCTTCACAGCCTGTATTTGCATTCGTGTTTTCAACAAGGACAGCCTTAATAAAGCTCAAACTTTAAAATTTCTCCAAAACATTAGCCACTTACTCCGTAAGAACGGTACCAGTTGCACCAGTCTCAGGAAGAACCCTGTGAGTCAAATATATACTCTCATTTAGTGTCTCCTTTGTGATTGTCAAGTGGCATTCAGGTCCTTTGTTTTTTTTCAGAATTTTACTTCCATTTTCCTCCACTGATTCCTTGTAGTGTAGTGTGTCTTTGTCTGTCCTCCCATCAACTCCTATACAAAGAAGATTCTCCACATTTTCATTATGCTTTTCATTGGCATTTGTTTTCACTTTAGCCTTTGTTCTATTTTACATTTATCCTTATAGATATTCTTTATATCTATGTTAGGGATAAGAACGCCCATAGCCCTCAAATCCATGGGCAATGCTGGCTCCAAGATTAGAAGATATATCACCCTTGACTAACTCAAGAGCATACCTTGGATTTTTTATGAGGTTATAAGGCATTTGGAGAGGACTATCTAGCTGTTTAAAATCCTCTGTTTCATCACTTGGAGAAGATGAGTAAGAATGGGAAGAATCACCCTGAACAAATGATGTTGAAGCTATTGGTGAGGATATCTTCATACTTTTTTGTTGGCTTTTTTGTCAGAGGACAAGTGCAAAGGATGTACTTAGTCTGGCAATTTTCTTTGGTGCATTTGACATTAATATTGTCACAACTTACAATGGGCAGGTTGCAGGAACATGACGATATATCAAACAATGTATCCAACTTTTCCTACCAGAATTTTGTTTGGGCAGCAGGTAGATGTTTCCTATTTATTTGCTTTGCCTTCTGAAAGCATAGAATTTTCACCTTGTTGACAACACTAATTTCCTTTAACAAAGGCAAACGGGGGTTGACAGCCTTCCAAATATCTATCACGTCCTTTGCTATTAATTTAGAAATACCAAAACAAGAAAGGTGGGGATAAGTGTTCATTAAAATATAGCTGTATTGAATTATTTGTCGACAAGTTGGTGGCTCTGTTTTATCTAATGGTGATGGTAAACCTGAAAATTTAATTGCACCTTTACTTCGAGTGGAAACTCCAGTGTTTTTTTCCAGCCATTTTTTAATTAAAATATCTGTAAAAACAATATATATATATATTGTCAGAAAATACACGGAGATGTTTCAAAAGAATTGTAAATAAATTTCGAAATTCATTATAAAAAGTAATAATGTTTACTTACCAAACAACAGTACTGTAGAGTTTAGTTCCAAAATTAACTCGTAAACCTACTTTTCACTTAAAAAAACACTAAATTTTAAAATATAAATAAATTACAATAATTATAAAATGTTTAAATATTTTAATAGTATGTCTACTTTGCGAAATATATATATTTGCATTAATTATAAGGGTAAAAAACATAAACAAACAGAAGTACTACGGAGAGGTAATTACCACCGGTGAAAGCCGAAAAAATATCCAGTAAATAAAACGAGGTTTAGTAAGTCGTTATTTGTATTTTAAACTATATATTTCAATGTATTTCATTTTTGTTTTTGGTCATTCAATTTAACATAATATGAAAATGGATAATAAACTTAGAAATATCAATTATTTAATGAATTTTATTATTTAATTTTCTTTTAGTCTCAGTTTTAATTTTATGGATTCAGGTTTCCAGCGTCACCGATATCACGACTAAAATTACAAAATATTTTGTCTTTAAATACGATTTCGCAAAAAAAAAAAAAAATTACAAAATTTTGGAAAAAAATATTTCGTGGGGTAATTTCTGATGTTATTTTGCAACTTTCACCGCATTGTTCTTTTTGCAGTTCCAAAATCGACCTACCCATGTATGTGTGAGCATATATGTGCATATATGCGTGTATATATATGTGTGTATATATGAGAGTGTATATATGTATGTATGTATATACATGAGTATATATATATATATATATATACATATATATGTATATAAATGCATATACATGAATATGTATGTATACATATATACATATTTATATACATACATGCATATATAAATGTAAATATTTATTTATATATATGTATGCATATATAGATGTATACATATATTTTTATATATGTATGAATATATAGATATATATTTTTATGAATATATGTATATACAGGGTAGGACAGAGAGTATAATCCATTTTGAAATGGCCACTATTTAGCACCAGGGAGAGGGAGAGGGACGTTGGGTCTTAGCATTTTATCTCTAACATTTTCTGATCTATTTCAGCTGAAGCCACGGTATTGTGGATGATAGAAGATTGTATGTTTTCTAAGAGTTACGTGAAGAATAATGAATCTGTTACTGTAGTTAGATGTCAATTTCGGCTCCACTTCAATATCAATCGAAATAAGTCTGTTCCAACCCATATGACAATCGTACGTTGGGTTAATGCACTTCATACTCAAGGTTATCAATTGGATTGGAGACTGGTGAGGCCCCACGAACAGTACGTACACCGGAAAATGTGAAACATGTCAGACAAGCCATGCAACAGAATCCCGATTGATCTGCTCGAAGGCATTCCATTGAACTTGGCACCGGTAATCGATCAGTAAGGCGTATTTTGCACGAAGACCTGCATTTCCACCCCTATAAATTGGTTGTTGTCCAACAGTTGAAATCAGGGGACAATGCACAGAGGCTTAACTTCGCAGATTATGGAAGCAACTTTTGATGCAAATGACAACGCCATTTTGTTAATGAGTGATGCTCATTTTCATTTCAGTGGCATGGTGAATCAAAGGAACTGTCATTTTTGGGTTCTTGAAAATCCGTGAAAACTGCATGAAAAACCACTATATAACCCAAAATTGACGGTCTGGTGTGCCGTCATTGGTCCTTACTTTTTTGACGAAAATAATAGAAATCCTGTGACAGTGAACTCCGAGCGTTACACCGAAATGATCAACAACTTTTTGTACCTGAATTAACACGAAAACATGTGCCTATTCGACGTGTGTGGTTTCTGCAGGATGGAACGACGGCCCACACAGCCAGAGCATCAAAGGACGTGCTTCGCCCTCTTTTCGTTGACTGCCTCATTTCCAGGTTTGATGAGACTCCTTGGTCCCCTCGGGTCCTTTTATTTGTCCATTTATGATTATTTCTTGTGGGGATAGCTCAAGGCACGTGTGTATAAGCATAATCCCACTACACTGGTGGAAAGAAGCTATTCGTGTAGAAGTTGTCCAAATTGACAAAGCAATGCTTGAGAGAGTGGAGGCCAACTTCTAAGAATGTCTTCAGAAATGCATCAATGAAAACGGACTCCACATGAAGGATATTGTTTTCCAAAGTTAAATTTGTCAAATGCTAATTCAATGTGAACACGATGATGTCAATAATATTTGTTTGAAACCCTAAGTTAATGATTTTGTGAAATTTTCAAAATTGGTCGTAATCTCTTTCCTACCCTATCCATATATATATATATATATGTGTGTGTGTGTGTGTGTGTGTGTGTGTGTGTGTGTGTGTGTGTCTGTGTACATATGTTAGTTTATATGTATATATATGTGTATACGTACGTATAATTTGTATATATATGCTTATACATGATTGTATACATATATATAAACATACAATATATATATATGTATATATATATAATTTATATATATATGTATGTACATGTATAATGCATATCTGCATATACATGGTGAATCAATAGGTTTCCAAACTTTTTTTGTACAGTCATTTGAAATTGTCGTAGACTCTTGAAAATTGACCATGTTATTGCTATACATCTTATGAGATGACGGACTAATTTTTATGATTTCAGGTTTAAATGAACAGCTACAGCAGCAATTGGAATACACCCTACTAAAGCCTGATTGTCACAGCTGGCGAATTTCAAAAATGCAATCTGGACATGAAGACACTTTAGAAGAACGATATGCAATAAAATTCTGTTTTAAACTTGGAAAAAATGCCACAGAAACGTATAGTGAATGCTTCAGACAGCTTTTGGAGAATCTTGCATGAATCGAGCATCAGTTTTTGAGTGGCATTAGAGATTCAAGGAAGCCAGGGAGTCTGTGAGGGATGATGAGAGGTGTGAGAGGAGTATGGAAGTCAATACACCAGAGTTGATAAGCCAAAGGGTTAGGGTTAGGGTTACTATGTTGAGGTTTTACGGGAGTTCAGGAAGAGATTCCGTCGGAAGAGGCTAGCACTCTTCAAATCAGGTCAGAGGCATTTCCACCAGGACAATGCATCAATCCACAACTCCATCCTTATCACAGACTATTTGACTAAGATGGACATCAAGACAGTTCCTCAGTCTCCCTATTGTCCAGATCTTGCTCCCTGTGACTTTTGCCTATTCCCTGAACTCAGAGGCTGTCGTTATGAGACAATTGAGGAGATGAAATAGGTCATTGACACGCTCACACAAGAGGACTTCCATAAGTTGATGGAACGGTACAACAAGTGCATTGCAGCCGGAGGAGATTACTTCGAAGGGGATTAGAGTTTCATGTGTGTACTATCAATAAAAGTGCCCATATAAAAAAATCTGGAAACTTATTTAATAATCCTCATACATATATGTACATTTATGTATATAAATTTACGCATGTATGTGTCTGCGTGTATATGTATATATATATATATATGTGTGTGTGTGTGTGTGTATCTTTTTTTCTCACTCACCCCACCTCCCTCTCTTTGTCTATATATATATATGCATGGATAGCTCAAATAAAATCTATAAAGTGGTTTAAAAAAGTAAAGTAAAGATTTATAAAAGAAAATTGGGATAAGCAAATACCTAAGTCTCACTAGTTTTCTCATTTTTATTTATATTCGAATCGTATCGGTTCTTGTCCTCAATCAAATATTGAAAATATCGTCGGTGACCAACCGAAGCGAACAAGTCTTTTTCTACGGGAGGACACGTTTCCATAGTCACCGCTTCATTCCCCTTGAGTTCTACTCGAGAGTTCTACAGTCGTCAATTGTCCCCGTTTAGTTGATTAATTTTGAAAGATTCTTAAAATATATTCCTGTTTGACATTCATGGTTTTTGTTTAGCAAAAGCAGAGGAGAGTTTTTATCTTGGAAGAAGTGTCACTCTTCATTTACGACAAAACTTTCACCCTTTAAACGCTTGCTTTCTCTCCCTATCTCTCTCTCTCTCTCTCTCTCTCTCTCTCTTATTCACTCACTCACGCGCACGCACACACACACACACACATATATATATATATATATATTAGTACGTGTACATTAACCTTGGTTTGTATAAGATATATGAATGAACGTATGCGTTTATGCATATATATATATATATATATGTGTGTGTGTGTGTGTATTTAT
The DNA here is from genome assembly GCA_963585895.1 of Sepioteuthis lessoniana. NCBI lineage: Eukaryota > Metazoa > Mollusca > Cephalopoda > Myopsida > Loliginidae > Sepioteuthis > Sepioteuthis lessoniana. The sequence goes on along the minus strand of OY757906.1, from coordinate 72,396,013 downwards.
GTATGCACATTTGTATATGTATTTGCGTGTCAACGTAGGTTGTCATACGAAAGCACTCTTTAATGTTATTTACTTACGTATCATGAACACATTCTTACCTTTTTAAATCCATTCAACAAATATACTTTCAAACAACAGTCGAATGTATATTTTGATGACAAATGAATGTGTATGTTTTCCAGCCGCATGAATACTGATCAGTAACTTGACTTATTTCAAAGTAGACTTTGTATTGATATATTTAACGCCTATAGTAGATGAGTTAAAACATCATTTAGTATCCAGATTTAATAGTAACAGCGTCGTTTTGTATTTTTTTAATCTACGCAATAGTTGTTTTGTTTTTTTTTTTTGTAGGCGACAGTAAATAACTATCATCATGAGAGAATGGGCATGTCCGTTGTAGACCTAATGTGTCACATAATAATTCCAGAAGTCCATTCTCCTTTTGTCCCTCTTCTTTCAACAGTAGAGCTGTTGTCTCAGACCCTGCTATGTATTTTTAATGTTACGCGGCGATATCACCTATACTCATCAAGTAAGTTTTTTTTCCATTTTTGTACCCCTTCAACGTACTGCTTGTTCATGTAACGATATGTGTATTCCCATCAGTTGGGACACATTTCTATATTCTTCCTTTGAAAACCATTGATATGTCTATCGTATATATTAAATGTCAAAAGTTATAGTTTGTATAAATGAGTTTATCTTGTTTTTATCTGTATTGTGATCAGTGTTAGTATATCACGGATATACTCAAGCCAATAATGATCTTTAGAGAGTGGGGACTTGACTAAATATGTTCCTTAGAATCAAATAATCCATTATGTGTAATTTAACAAATTCATGTTTAACAAAATAAAAAGAAAAATATTGGAGTTTTCTCAGTTTCTCTGTCTTTGGAATAATTCTAATTCATGAAGATAAAGATGTAGGAAGTGTCAGAAAAGTGTATATTAAGCACTAGGTTTATATGATAATAATATTAATAATAATAATAATAATAATAATAATAAATGTAGGAGTGTTATACGTGATAGTAACAAGTTTCAGAACACTGGTTTAAAAAACAAACCCAAGAAAAGTAGGAACAAAAATAGAACGGGAAGTTCAGCTCATTAACAATATGATAGCCTTGGACTTTAACTAAGTTAAAACTTAACGGGAAAGGCTTTTTTTTTTTTTTTCTATTTTTTTTTTTTTTGTGGCCCGCTCTAATGTACAGCCATTATAGCTGTTCTTGGTCACATCTGTGTTAGGTGCGCAGATCATAAACAACCCCTGGGTCTGGTATAGCCACATTATACCAGCCATGATAAAAATGTCAAATCACAATTTTACACAATGTTGGACACAGGCAACAGGCCTGGGTCTCCTGATCGGCACGTGCTCTCCTGATAGCCAACATGGGAGACCCTGTCGTTATCGTACGAATGTTGGCTGCTCTTTTTTCTGGTACATAAACGATGACGTAAGAAACCACAACGATCAGAGACCTAAACGCGAAACATGGACTCGGGAAGAGAATCAAATTGTGCTAGAATGTTATTTTAGGAGCAACCCTTCACAAAGAGGATACAGGAAAAGAATGATGGAGATCTGGCAAGAACGTTCGACATTTCAGACAACTAGCCAAAGGTTAGCCGATCAAGTTAGGACAATAATGAAGAAGGGTTTGTTTTCTTACCTAGAATTACTAGAAATCCATCAAAAAACACTGAAACAAAACTATAACACAGTGTCAGACACACCAAGTGGTGTCAAACAAAAACAATCCAACAAAAAAGAACTGCAAACCTCGGAAAATGAAAACACTACACTCCCAAACGATACACTACCAAACAACCAAGAAGAAACACTATCACAAGAACAAAAGGTAAATCTAGAAAATGTAAAGAGAATCATGAATAGTGAAAAGGCTATTCTACCTTCATTAAGAAATATAGAATGGAAAACACTTAAGATAGAAACGAATAAAATAAACCACATACTACCGACGAATAATATAACCGAGTTAAATGAACTAATCTATGCAGGAGCAAAATTAGATTGTGAGAATATTGGGATCCCCTCAAAAAGCACGAAGAAACAGTCAAAACCGGGATGGGAAATTCGACTGGAAACGCAAATAAAAAAACAACGAAAACAAGCCCGAATGATAAGAAAGAGAGGGACTGAAATAATCAGAAAGAAGAAACAGGTAACATGGGGAAAAATAACAGTACAACTTGAGGAAAAAAAACAGAAAGTACCGGCCAAAGAAGGTAGACTAAAGAGATATCGACAAAGGGTAAAACAATACAGACAAAACAGGACTTTCCAAAACAACGAAAGAAAATTCTATCAACAATTGGGAGGGAGTGACACGAAAACATACCAACAACCGGATGCCAAAGAAACCGAACGATTTTGGACGAAAATAGGGGAAAAAAAAATAACGAAAATTCTGAATGGATAAACTCACAAGAGAACTAGAGGGACTTGAAGAAGGACCCAAAAGGGGAATAAACATCGACTTGCTCAAAACGACTCTAAAAAGAATATCAAACTGGAAAACACCCGGCAATGATGAAATACTTAGCTTCTGGTTGAAGAAATTCAACTCCATTCACGGCAGACTAGCACTAGGAATAAAAAGATGCCTGCAACGCGCAGAAGTATCTGAATGGATGACCAAAGGAGAGACTACATTAATCCAAAAGAACCTAAGCAAAGGAACTGTTCCAAAAAATTACAGACCCATAACCTGCCTACCAATGATGTGGAAAATACTAACAGCACAAATAAAGGAAAAGATTTACTACTCGCTAACAAGACGCGGATTGTTCCCTGACGAACTGGAAGAATGCTGCAAAGGATTCAGAGGCACAGCAGAATTACTCTACATAGATCAACACATCCTAAATGAGAGCAATACAAGACGAAAAAATCTAGCTATGGCTTGGATTGACTACAAAAAGGCATATGATATGGTCCCACAAAGCTGGATACTACACTATCTCAAAATGTATAAAATATCACAGGAAGTTAAAAACTTCATCAAACAGACCATGAAAACCTGGAGAGTGGACCGCACCAATCACAGACGCAAACACAAAACATGGACTATGGAAGATAGCCAACTTGCACTACATTGTTATTTTTAGGAGCAACCCTACACAAAGAGGATATTGGTAAAGGATGATAGAGATCTGGCAAGAATGCGCCAATTTTCAGACAGCAAGGCAAAAACTTGCTGGCCAAGTCAGGACAATAATAAAGAAAGGTTGGCTTTCTGACCTTGAAATACTAGAAACACACCAGAAAATAAATAATAGAGAAGATAGTAATACAATATCAGACACACCAAGTATTAATAAAAAAAAGTCTAACCAAAATGAACCACCAACTTCGGAAAATAGAAACCCCACACATCCAAAAAATACACGACTAGACAGCAAACACTAACTAAAGAACAAAAAGTAAATCTAGAAAATTTAAAGAGAATTTTGAACGGGGAAAAAACAGAATGGAGAACATTCAAGACGGAAACGGAAAAAATAAATCAAGTACTCACTTATATATCACCAAATTAAGTGAATTAATCTATGCAGGGGCGAAATTAGTTTACGAGAAAATGGGGATCCCCCCAAAAAGCACGAAGAAAAAATCAAAACCAGGATGGGAAATTCGACTAGATACGCAGATGAAAAATCTACGAAAACAAGCCAAAATAAAAAAAAAAGGAAAGACGCGAGCACACGTAGAGACAAAAAGGAACAGGCAACACCAGAAAAAAAATAACAATACAACCTGAGGAAATAAACCAGAAAGTAAAAGAAGGAAGATTAAAGTGATATCGACGACGAGTAAAACAATAGAGACAAAACAGGACATTCCAAAATAGCGAGAGAAAATTCTACCAACAATTGGGAGGAGATAACACAAAAACATACCAACAACAGGATGCAAGAGAAACCGAACGATTTTGGACAAAAATATGGCAACCAAGAAAACATAAAGAAAAAGCCGAATGGATAAACAATATGACAAAAGAATTAGAAAGGCTCGAACGCGGCCCGAAAGCGGAAATACACACTGATATACTAAAAACGAAACTAAAAAAAATATCAAACTGGAAAACGCCAGGCCATGATGGAATACATGGATTGTGGTTCATGAAATTCCCCTCCATTCACGACAGAATAGCGCTAGGAATGAATAGATGCTTATAAGGAGCACAAGTACTTGAATGGATGACCAAAGGAAAGACCACATTGATCCAGAAGGACCCACTCATTGGAACCGCCCCAGACAACTACAGACCCATAACCTGCCTACTGATGATGTGGAAAAGATTAACATCACAAAAAAGGGAAGAGATTTACTACTCGCTAACAAGACGCAGATTGTTCCATGGGGAAACAGAAAGGATGCTGCAAAGGATCCAGAGGCACAGGAGAGTTACTTTACAAAGATCAGCACATCCTAAACGTGAGCAAAATCAGACAGAAAAATCTTGGTATGGCCTGGATTGACTACAAAAAGGCATATGATATGGTCCCACAAAGCTGGATAATAAACTTTGTCAAAATGTACAAAATATTAGATGACGTCATAAACTTTATCTAGAAAACCATGAAAACCTGGAAAGTGGAATTGACAGCTGGAGGAAGAGCTTAGCAGAAGTGAAGGTCCAAAGAGGCATATTTCAAGGAGATGCACTATCACCATTTCTATTCATAATTGCGATGATGCCACTAAACCACATACTCAGAAAATGCACAGTCGGATAAAAACTCAGTAAATCGCAAGAAAATATCGATCACTTAATGTAGATGGACGACATAAAACTATTTGTAAAAAATGAAAAAGAACTGTAATCTCTCATACACATCGTTAGAATATACAGTCAGGACATAGGAATGGAATTTGGCATAGAAAAATGTGCCATACTAGTAATGAAAAGCACCACGGATGGAAAGGAACTGCTAAACTATGTAGCAGAAACTTCATCAAAAGAATAAATAGGTGAGCTATGCCCCTTGTTAGATATTCAGGACACTTTTTGAAGTGAACCAGAGAAGAACTTGAGCAAATGGATCAAAGAACAAGAAAACTAATGACCATGCATAAGGTGTTACATCCCAGAGATGACGTTGACAGACTATAGGTATCAAGAATGGAGAGAGGAAGAGGACTTGCCAACATTGAAGTCAGCGTTGACGCATCGATACAATGACTCAAGAACAACATAGAAAAGCACGAAGGAGAACTGACAACAGCCACCAGATTCGATACTGACAACACGATGGATAACAGAATGACAATAACTAGAAAAGATGAAGTGGAAGAAAAACAACTCTATGGGTGTTTTAAATGACTAATGAGCAACATCTCACACGAGAAAACCTGGACGTGGTTAAGAAAAGGAAACCTTAAGAGAGAAACAGAATCTCTCCTAATAGCAGCACAAAACAACGCCATAAAAACCAATCAAAGCTCGAATAGATAGGACGCAACAAAAAGCAAATGTAAGTTTTGTGTTGATAAACGAAACGAGGTGCCTGTGGTGTAATGGTTATCGTCGTAGGAAATGGACACTGCGAGACGAGTTCAAATCCTGGACAAGACTGATTGCATTTCACATAGCACTAATACCCTTGGCAAAGGTATGAATCCAATTATTCTCCATCTAGCTATGGGTAAATAGTAGGGCAGACTAGGTTCTTCAGCCTTGGTGAAGCAACTAGTCTAGAAGGAAAATTCTGAATTCAAACCAGTTAAACTCCGCTAAAAAATTGACTTTGTGTCATATCCTGCCCGAGCGGAGGGGTTGGTAAATAGGGATAGACGAAACGATCAATCACATAGTAAGCGAATGCAGCAAATTAGCACAGAAGGAATATGAGACTAGACACGACTTGGTGTGCAAGGTGATCCACTGGGAGATGCGCAAGAAATATAAATTTGACCATACGAACAAATGGTATATGCACAATTCAACATCTGTCCTGAAGAATGACACACATAAACTCCTATGGGACTTTGACATACAAACGGATCACCTAATCTCGGCCAGAAGACCAGACCTTATAATAATCAAAAAAAAAAAAAAAAAAAAAAGAGAAAACTTGCAAAATTGTGGACTTTGTTATCCCGGTTGACCACAGAATAAAACTGAAGGAAAGTGAAAAGATAATAAGTACGTTGACCTTGCTTGGGAATTGAAAAATTATGGGACTTGGAGGTGACAATTATACTAATCGTGATTGGTGCTTTTAAAGAGACTGGAGGACTTGGAGGTAGGAAGACGAGTGGCGATCATCCAAACTACAACATTATTGAGAATGGCCAGAATACTGAGAAGAGTTCTGGAGACTTGAGGAGACTTGCTGTCACTCAAACTTCAGTGAAAGGCCATCAGCTAAAACTGATGGGAAAAACTCTCAAGGAGTAAATAATAATGATATTTAAAATCAAATTGAAAGCAATGGAATACTTCTGAAGCATTTAAATACATAACAAGAAAAGCACGTCACACGTCACAAATATCAAAACTTTGCAAATTAAATTGCAAATATATACTTTGCAATTACTAATTAATCAGGAAAAGTAAAAACTGAAAATGAATTACTTTTTCTTGTAAATAATACAAGTATATAAGAGTGTGCAGTAAGATTTACAAACCAACTAACAAAGATTGATAGTACATTTTAATAAAAGCGGGATATAAAAATATTAGAACTTGGGTGTTGTGACGTCAACCATTGTTATCCCCACCTCCCCGATACAGCGACTATACATACTAAAAAAACTACCAACTTAACTGGACCACAGTTAAGTTACATTTGAATAAAGCTAAAGTCAAGCATTAATAGTCTTTAATTACGTGTGGTTTAAGAAAGAAATGAAATTCTCGAAAAAGTCATTCGTTTTAAATTTTTACTGATCCAATCATCTTAGAAAATGACGAGAGAATGAATGCACATAGACATATAGTTAATATATAAGATATTATTTAAGACGTATGAATATGTTTATCAACATGACAGTCGAAGTGAAACAAAGCCAGGTTCAGCGTTTGTATAGACTGCCCCTGGCCAAAAAAATATGAACTCACCATTTTAGAAAACGTTTCTTACATTATTTTTTTAGAATGACAATGAATCTTCAAAACACGACTTCAAGAAAAACTTACTGACTCAATGAAATGGCCATGTTAATCCGATCAAAAGTTGATTGTGGAAATTAAAAAGAAAACTGGTCTGATTTGTCAACCGTTATTTGAGAAAGTTAGAAGCAGTTTGATGAAAAATTTTGTTTTTCGTAACTTAAGTACATTCATCGAAGAATTGGGGTTGTTATAAAAATCCAGGAAAGGGCTACTAAATATTGATAGTTTTTTTTTGTGATGATTCCATAATTTAGTGATTTCATAATTTGTTCCTCTACGTTATATTGAAACAAATCTCAATTATTAATTAAAATAAACCCTTTTGATTAATTTGAAGAGTGGTCCATGACTCTTGAAAGTGTAGCTATCAAATTAAGTAGATTTTGTTTTAGATTTATGCTTAGTTTATTTTTCATGGATTTAAAATAACGACAGAAACGTCTACTAAGATTGTTAAGTCCAAATTTTGTGCCAGTTGTATCATTTCTACTCAACGTGTAGCGTAGTTGTAAAAAAACTCGAAAATTAAAACTTTCATCAATGGTGACAAAAAAATGCTTCTTTTTGTTTTAAATTAGTCCGGATAAACTTATTAGATAACCTAACATTAGAGTGGAAAATCTAATCTAAACTCCAAATCTCGCCTTCTAAAATTAGACCTTTCACGGCTTTATTAAAAGACAAATAAAGACAGTGCACTTCAACTTAAAAAAAAAAGAATAATTTCTTTTTAGTAATATACATCTATTAAATTTTAAACTATGGAAGTGGATTGGTCTTTATTTATTTTTTAGATCCCTGCCAGTTTTTTAGTTTTTATTTATCCCACTACTAGATAACAGAAAATCAAGTTCACTTGAGATGTGAGAATCGTTACGGATGTTCTATTTTTACTTGTCGTATCGACCGGTTTACTCGTTTCTTCTGTCATTTTAGCTCGTAGAGTGTATATGGAGGGAATCATGTTTATTTTTTAATTGTAAATATCTTTCCTTTTTTTCTTTACTTCTCATCGACAATCTTCGAGGATTTCCTTTTGTAAACAAAATTTCAATCATTATTCATCCTTCCCAATGTCTATACTTATGGAATTAGTTTAGGATGTCACTGAATATTTTGGTGATTTTAGTTTGGTAGATTTTTGAATAAATGCGACCTTATGATGAAAGATGGAATATAATTTGAGTTTGTGACAGCCCCTCCCCCTATTTTGTAAATTATCACAAATTGAGTAATTCCATTTATTAAATTTAAGTTAGATTATTAATTAAGAGTTTATATTTAGGATTTTGTTGCAAATATTCTAAAAATTTATTTTGGTGAGTGTGATTAAGCAGTTAGAAATGGACTCCGTGAGGTTGTTAGCATTTCATTTTGCGCCAATGCCCATGGGAAGAGCACGAAACCCTCTCTTCTCCTCTCCAGAAGGGGAGACTGGGTTAATAATGCTAATGAGTTCCATTTTTATCCTTCAAGCATTGTGCTAACCTAAGCTTAAAGTAGCCGAAGCAACTACATCATTGTTAATATAATATCATTTATCTTCTTCCGCTGAATCTATTCGGTCTGAAGACCTGTCAGTTGGATACCGTTGTCATCACTTGTATTTTCTATATATATATTTGGTGGTGGAATTGGTATTTATGTTGAGTATTTATGACTAGCCCACACTTTATCCAACCTAAGCTCTGACGGCAGGGCATAGAATAAGCTGAATGTATCCCCTGTAAACCTCCTCAAAAAATGTGTTCTAAGTTTGACACAAAACTGGATCTGATGGTGAGGTTCCAATCCTGAGGATCATTCTTTTATTGCCATTACTCGCAGGTCCACTTTGACTCAGAGTTGTAGTACCTGTCAGGGTCCCTTCTATGGGTCAAATAGGTATGTCTGTAAATCATTCGTATTCGATAGTGATATTTACTTGAAGCTATAATTGTTTACTAAGGATTATCATTAGATACTTGAAACCATATGACTTTGTGCCAGAAAACGATTATTATTAGAGAGAAATGATTATTTGAAACCATATAATTATTAGTATTAATAGGAATACTTGAAACCATATAACTGTGTGCGAATTATTTGTATTATATTAGAATATTTGATATCATATAATTGGGCGTAAAATAACTCTTAAAAATTTCACAAAAAATATGAATATAAATGTACAATGAACGCAGTCCCCTAATTACTAGTCATAATCATCGAATGAAATAGAAGAAATTCCTCGAACATTAGCTTCAACTTAGATGAACATCCCGCTTTCGATTTTACACATAATATGACAGAGGTTATCATGAATATGAACAATAATGGAGACAACGTCAAGTGGACAGAGAAAACAGTTTACTCATTCGTTTAAGTCACTGATCTAGTGAAGAATTCATTTCCCTCACAAATCTTCGATTGAGACATTATTGCGCGTGTATTCGGAATCTATTTAGAAATGCATGTGAGTGGATGAAGGTAAATTGATCACTTCTTTTTTATCCATTAAAAGTTTTTCATTTATTTCGAAATTGAAACTATCCAACACTCTTCAGTTTTCTAAAGTTTAATATAAAAGAGTATCGGGTACTGAAAAAACAAAAAGGAAAGAAAAGAAACCTACTTGAAAAAACATTCATAAAATGCAAAGTAAGGCAAAACCTACATGGTTAAATAAAAAAAATTAGTCAAAAATTTTATTGATATAAATAGTATTATTAGTATTAATAGTTATACGGGTGATAGTATTTTTTTGAATGACCGGTTGATTTTTAACTGCATATCAATCTGGCTGGATTTATGCATAGATGTTAGGGAATATCATACATTGTACATTTACATTTGTTGTGTAATTAAGTTTTTTGTAAACGGTCACGTGATATCAACTACTCCTACTTAATAGAAATAATTTAAAAACAGATTAATTACACCCAGAAATGAGACTTTAACAGGTACTACCACTCTTGGTGGTTCCAGGAATAATGACAATAAACGGGTGACTCCACACTCTCCAAAACTGGAGCCTCACCACCAGACGTGGTTAAATATTAGATTGATTACAGTAACAGCAGTTAATAGATTATTACTCATTTAAGTAGTGAAGTGATTCATCACTGCTAAATAGTCTCGTAGTCTTAATAACTAAGCATTGCTTAGATTAGGTATAAGGCTGCAAGTAAAGCACTTCTAATGAGGGTCGAACTCGCTTTTTACAATTTGAGAGTCGAAGTGTCCGGTTAAGGTTTTGTGTTTATAGAAAAGTAACTATTTTTAGCATTTATGCTTAGATGCCCAGCGGAGGGAAAATAGCTGGTGCAATATTTCAAAAGCGATAAAAATAATGTTCTAAGATTGATTGATTTAAATTGTGTCAATCAGTTTTGGGTTGTTTTATGCCAAGAAGTCAAGTAATTGCTTTCATTGTACATTTATATTTACAATTTTTTGTGCTATGATTTCTTAAGAATTTTTTGGTAGAGGCTTATATCACATCAAGTATTCCTATCTAATTCTACTAATTGTATGGTTTCCAGTGATTATTCTATTTGATAATTGTTTTCTTGCAGTTATATGGTTTTAAGTAAATAATGATAGTCTTTAGTAAACAATTATAGCTAAATACAAATAATTTACAGTTATAAGACATCAAATATTCCGATCGAATACAAATAATTTGCAAACTGATCTATTTGATCCAATGATGAGACCTTGACAATTTCTACTACTCTGGGTCACAGTTGGACCGGGTAGCAATAGCAATAAATGGGTAACTGCACACTCACAAAATCTCTTGAATTGGAACCTCACCATCAGATCTATTTTTTGTCATATGCTAGACGTATAACAAATATGATAATGTATCAAGATGATATATGTTTAGATGCAGTCAATTGGGAAGATACAAAAAGAGGACATTGAAGTCCTGAGTAGAAACAGAATAACTTACATGATAACATTATAACAATTCAATTTGTTTTAGAGATTTCATAAAATTAAATTAAGAAGCGGTTCATCGACTCAAAAATATTTTCAGTCTTTTTGTTACGTTTTGAATGTAATTGAAACCTAAAGTTTAGTTCTGTCCTATTAATAAAGAATGTAATATTTGACTTCTTAAGGAATTAATTGGTAAATTATGAATAATAAGGAAAATAAAAATTAGGATTTAGAAAATTGTGTTTATCATTTTTCTGTAATAGTAGTGTGTGCGTGCGTGTGTGTGTGTTTTTTCTCACTCACTCAGAACAAAATTCGCTCTATCATTGATTGTATCCCCAGCAGAGGGAGAAGGACCCCTCAAAAAGCGGGGTCCTGTGTCTGGTACTCAACTGCATCTAGTAGAGAGGTTCCAGTTCGAGTAACTGCTTTATTGCTGTTACTCCCAGGTCCTCTCTAACCCGTAGTGATCGTACCTTTTACAATCTCATCTACAGGTAAAATGGATCTATTTGAAAATTATTTGTATTAGATAGAAATACTTAATATCATAAAACCGTGTGAAAAATTCTTAAACTACACAAAAAATGCATACCATTCCTTAACCTGCAAGTATAAAAAAACCCTAGACAGATTGACATGTCGAAAAAATCGATTAAACAACCTGAAGAAAGATGATTTTTTTATAAAATACTCGGCCTTTTTTAAGGTAATTTACTGAAAATTCCAGCTTCATGAATCTCAGTATCCGGTTTTCTATTTTCGTAGTCATTTACAAAATTTAACACAAGGCCAGAGGTATAGTAACTTATTCTAGCTTTTCTTAATTGTGACATAACGTCAGAAATGAGGCAGCCAGTGAGAATGGAACTTACTGATATGAATCAACTTGCTTAGTGCAACACAAGGCCAGAAATATGTATTAACGCAACCCTTTCACCCTGAACAGTTTTTTAAGCGGAGAACACCTAGTTTAGATTTAGAGTTTTTCTTTTTCTAGATTGGTTTCAAGACTAATAAACAGAGTCTGCCCGAGTATTTATCCATTGCTAGAGGGCAAAGAGATGAATTCATACCTTACCCCTTGGACATCAGTGTAAAGTGAAACGCAAACAGCCTCGTTCAGGGTGTGAACTCGACTTGTCGACTCCATTTCTTATATAGCTATGGTGTTCCCAGTGGAAATAGAACTTACAAATAATAGTCAGTTTGCCTTATTCCCTGGCAATTGCATTATGCAAGGTACCAATTCATTTACTAAGTTTAGCTTAGCACAAGGCACAAGTAGGAGGTACCCAGTGAGAATCGAACTCATCATTAACTGTTTGCTGGATATCTCACTTGTCATCACAAGATACTTTAGAACTATGACTTGGCAGCCAAAAATTTTAACTGCCAATATTCCCGCTTTTGAAAAAAAAATCTTACTATAAGGCCATTATAGTGAGGTTTATTATCAACTTCACTTATTGCTTTGCTACAGAAAGTAGCAAGGAAAATAATTTTTATATATATATTTATATTCTAAAATATTTTTTCTATCTAAACGAATCATTGTTCCCTTTCTATCCGAACTGAAATATTTGTTTGGTGGGGTGGGTGAGTATTGGGCAAAATTCGGAACGAAAAGCAAATTACTCACAGAACAGAGTTCAGGCCTCATTCTCTCCTGATAATCAGCTTCAGTCCGAAAATCGCTCGGACCGACCGAGTGAAGGTCAGACAATTACCCGAACCAACGAACAGAGATTTTCTCTGTCACTGCCCACCCTTCACTAAAATATAATTCTTCAGAACAGTTTTTTCTTCTTCTTAATCTTTTTCCCTACCAACCTACTTAGTTTGGAACTTATTTCGTTTTCGGTTTACGATCAGAAACCATATAAAAGATATGAACGAACACAGAGCGTGTTGACCACGATGCAAAATGAGAATATTTGCAAGAAAATATTTGGTAGAAAAGTACGGATCTTTTTCTTTTCCCTTCGTCCAAAACATCATTATGAACTAAGATAAACTAATATCGACTTGATATAGAAGGTTGAATTAAGTCATGTTATGCGCATGTGTCAATATGATTTGTATATTTCGATAAGATATTACATTAATGATCATTACGAGATATGCAATAGCGAGTCGATGTAGTGATTTTTCTAGTTTTCGGATTTTGAACTGATTACGTTGCTTAGATAACATTTCGCTGAATTAACAGTCATTTTTTTGCTAGTGACTATATCTTCGTCAATAAATATCCATCACATTAAATACTTTCATTTACTTTTAAAAATATCATAAAACCTAAATTTTTATTGATATTATAGTGTTTGGTTTGATTGATTGATTGATTGATTGATTGATTTTGACGGCATGTCAGTCCGTCTAGGGTTATTTAATGCATTGGGGTTAGGGAATCCAGTCAATTATACTTTCATATTTTCATTTTTTGTGTTGGTGATTTTTAAGAGAATTTTTTGCGTACTGTCCTCTCGAATACGAATACTTTTTAAACAGATCGATTTGACCCCCAAATGCAACCCTAACAGTTACCACTACTCTTAATCAGAGTGGAACTGGGAGTAATGGCAATGAATGAGTCCAACACACTCCTTAGTTCTCTAGAAATGGAACCTCATCATGAGATTCAATTTAGTATCATAGCAAGGACACAATTACAGTATTTGAAAAATTCGTTTCCCAATACGGGAATCATCTCTCTCTCTCTCTCTCTCTCTCACGCACACGTTTATTTATTATGGACTTGGATGTGGGACAAAGTAAAAGATATGGAGTACTAAGTGAGAATAAGACTTACTTGTAATGGTCTGCGAGCGTATTTCCTTAACCATCTGATAGTGAGCCTCCAGACTTGGAGATTAGGGGTATGTGGAGTACGCCTTCATTGCTCTTACTCCCAGATCCACTCTGTACCGCCAAATAGGGTCCTATCAATGGGTCAAATAGAACTGTTTGACATTTTAACTGTGGGCAATCAAATAACTTGCGTTAAATTGAATTGTTTGAAATAAATCCGTTTGACCATTTAACTGTACTTACTTACAAATTATATCAACTTAATTTACGCATGAACAGGATTTGGCGTTAAATAACCTACAAAGATTGATATGCCATAAAACCCAACAAACCAACCAATCAGCTATCAATTCAATATTAATCATTTGTCCGCACACAGTTAAATTGTTTAAAGTATAGTAATTGATTAGATATTTCTATTTGATCCCTAGATAGGATCCTATCAGGTACTACCACTCCTGGTCATAGTGGAGCTGGGAGTAATTGTAATGAAGAAGTACTCCACATCCTCCAAAGCTGCAAGATTGGCGTCTCATCATCAGATGGTTAGGTGTCATATCATGACACTTGTTGACTGGCGAGAGACTTATCTCTCTGTAGAAACGCAGCCAGCGTATTCCACAGCCCGAGCCGACAAGGCGAAAATCATTTGTAATAGAATATTTTACAAGTACCCAAACAGTTTACATGGACATATTTGCCTGTTGAGATATTCTTTTATCTATTAATCTTGAATCATTAGAATATGTTTCGTTAAGAGTGTCACGAAAATGGAACACAAAATCAAATTCTACGTCAAACTTCAGGGCAATGCGTCAGAAACATTTAATGAGGCAGGTTTATAGAGATCGAGTTCTACCCTTTCGTAGAGGTTCTTATATGTCCAAGAATCTGTGGAAGATGAGCCCAATTCTTGGTGATCAGTGACTTCACAGAAAATGCGAGGAAAATCAAGACTAAGTTTGATCAACATTTGACAAGATTGCTTATCTGAACGTGAATTCTGCGAGGCAACTGAATATTTTCTGAAGTGTTTAATATCAGTATTGATAAGTTGATTTTCATCCAGGGTTGCTAACCTGAAAAAAAGGTCAGTCTCATTACTTTCTCGATCCCTCTTTGTGATTTTTTTTTTTTACCCCAAAGGACATTTCTGCCAAACTACAGCGACTTTGTTCTCCTAATCTGTGTCGTTATGATTATTTCCTGTTCCCCAAAATCAAAATGCAGCTTCGTGATCACCATTTACGAATTGTTGAGAACATGAACGTATAACTGTCTTTAGAATTCTGGTTACACAAAGAGTCAATTGGGTTAATTTCATTTTGCTGCCTTTCTAAATGCATAACAAGACACTAAAACGCTTATGCATAAAATGTCGAAAAAATGATAATAAACGTATTATATTACTTATTAAATCGAAGATTTTACTGTCGAACCAAGATGCAAACACATTCGAGAGTAGGAAAGTTAGAATAAAATAAAATCAATAAATTTGCTAGTATACACACTTGTACACGAAGAAAAGCAGGTTTGAAATATTTCCTTCTCTCTCTCTCTCTCTCTCTCTCTCTCTCTCTCTCTCTCTCTCTCTCTCTCTCTCTCTCTCTCTCAATATATATATATATACATATATATATATATATCATTAACAGTGTTGTTACTACCGACCAACCTTTGTTTTCTGAATTTGGTTAGCGTCATGCTATAAGAGGTGGGAAAGATAGACTAAACAAAGTGAAACCAAGTACCTTATATCTACGTACGTTATTTTCCTTTCACAGGCATTATACATATACATAGCTTAGATACAGAGTCAACAGTACTTAGTGGCTGTCATTTTCTCGCCTATGCAAGACTTGGCCCGATAAGCTGACCTGTCACCAAGCACTATTAACTATGCTATTCTAACTTTGAGTGACATATCCTCAATCGCCGATATTGAGCCCTCTTTATTTATAAATATAACAAGTTACATTACCATTATATATATATTTTTTTCAGTGCCTTATTTTCTAATTTTTGATAGCCTCCAATACTGTCAATAAAACATCCTGTCGAATTCGACTTTAGTCACACAAGGTATATGTAATTCGACTATGGTCGTATACATCAGTGAAAGAGTCAATGCCGAAGCATGCTCCTACCTACGAACTTATTTATGAATGAAAGGTATACATTATGTAGAGAGAAGAGAATATTTATATTCAAAAAAGAAAAGAAAGAGAAAAAAAGAGAAAGTAAGAAAGATCGACCATACGTCTGCCTTCCGACCTTTCCCTCTCATAAGCTCGAGCACACCATAATGTTAAGGAAAAAATTGTGCAATAATGGAGAAAATCGGCACAAGGGGAATTACCTTTTACGAAAAATATTAAGTTAAAAATGAGTAATATATTTATTTCAGTAAATTCATTTATTTGTTTTACAGTAAATTTGAAAATTTTGCTGCATTGTATATATGTAAATAAGGATCGTACATATTATTTGAATATACATGTAGTACATAAAGGAAGTATTAAGACGACATAGTGATTTTTAATGCTTGGAGGTTTTTCTAATTAAACTGAGGAATTTCTATGGGCTCAGCAACTAGTTATTTATACTAATCGATTAATAGATGGATAGACCGTAGTTTGCGGTGTGGATAGATGCATAAGTAGGGATATACGCATTTATCATTATGCACTCATATAAACAAACATATTCCATTTGTTGGTTAAAGTTTGACAAAGACGGCGAGAAAGAGTTTTAACAAAAAAAAATATGTAATTTTGGCAAGGCATAATTAGACAATATATGCATGAATGATGTACAAAGAAAAAAAAAAGCATAAGGATACAAAACTCTTCTGCCCAAAGACTCTCTCATTCTTTCACTCTCCCTCTCTCTTGCTGTCTCTCTCTCTCTCTGTCTGTCAGATTCAATGTGCTACTCTCATTCGTTGCCTCCAAATAAGTCCACTCTTTTTACCTATCTTTTGCACATAAAAAAAATCCCTATTAATCTGAAATACCAAAACAAAACTCAATAAACACTTAATCTTTTAACCTTTTAGATCCGAATCAATCCATTTTCAATGCGTTGATGTGACGTCGACCTGACGGTTGAATTTTGCCGCTTGTGCGCTTGCCTGGGCAACACCTCGGGTCACGAACCGACGAGATTTGCTTTAGTTCGACATAGAAAGACTTGAGTAGGATCTATTGGGCTGTTTCAAACTATTTTTTTTCTTTTTCTTTCTTTCTTTCTACTTAGGAAAAAATGAAAATCTTCTAGAAACGTACAATCAAATTACGACAATATACATGTAATCAAACTCTTACATACATGCATATATATATATATATATATATATATATATATATATATATATATATATTTATGCTTGTGTGTGTGTGTGTGTGTGTGAGAACAGAACTAAATTTATACATTGCTTAGCTTAGCTCACATATAAAAAATTTACAACCATGCAAAAATGTACTGATATATGGACATATTTTATCAAATAAATATGTTCAAAATTATGTAATTGCCGGAGTGAATCCGTGGATATTCATATATATATATATATATATATATATATATAACGGTGGGGTGCGTGGTTGATTGGGTAGAATTTATGGTATATCAACCCATATAACTTATTCAATTTCAAATCCTGTTTGTAAATATATTTATTAAATATATACAGTTTGTTAACAAGTTGTTTGTCGGTAACATTTTAGACAACCAAAATATTTTTTGCTTCCACACATTTAAATGGTTGTAAATAAGGTTTGCTGTTATCTGTCTGATATTCCAGCATGTCAGAATATGGCAAAAGGCCATTTTAGGGGATGAATAGGAATTGAGACTCATACACATCTCTGTTAAAACTTATTGTAACTAAACACATAAAACTTCTTTGAATATTACGCATTCGTTAGCAGAGATTGAAATTGTTAAGAGTATTACTATATAATATTAATAATTCAATGTATTACACAGCATTTCTTCGAACCCAGATAGATGGTTAATGAGTATTAGTTGATGAACTTATAGGACACACAGGTACTAACAGTCACGGTCAGTAATAGATTTGAAGGGTTTTTTCATATTTCCTAAAGTTAAAAGATTAAACGATTCGTGTCATTAAAGTTTGATGTCATAAAAAAGGGAATTCTTGCAAGAAAGGGTGTTTAAACACACAAACATAAAAACGCGTGTCAGAAGATTTAAATATATATGAGATTTCATCATCATCCTCATGTCGTGCCGCTAGTACGGATATCCCTGACCCTCTGTCGCCACTTCTCCCTCTGGCAGGTCTTCAGGACTATATCCCGTATCCTCACAGAGCTGCTGTATGTATGTTCGAGCTGCTCGTCCTGCTTTTGTTCGGCCATATGCGGGGGTCCATAGGAGTACATCACTTATGAGCTCGTCCCTGCTTCTCCAGCAGTGTCCTGCATGTCTGGTTCATCTAACTTGGATAGTTTTCGTGATGGGAGGTAGGTGGCCGTATAGTTAGCAATTTGTGGGCTGTTGCCTCCAGGACTTGTTCAATATTGCTCGCAGCATTCTTGTGTAATTGCCGTCTAGCTTTTTCTCCAGCTGTTTTGTTAGCGTCCAAGTAGTGCATCCCTATAGCAATATCGATACGACCGCAGATTGGAAGAAACTGCGTTTCATTTGATCGGTCTGGTCTGACTTCCATATGATCAATAGCTTATCGATAGCTGTCCATGCCTTCGTTAGCCACGTGCCGATGTCTTTTTCGGTTGATGAGACACTCCTTCCTAGGTAGGTGAACTTGTCTACCAGTTTCGGAGAGGTTCCGTCTAATGTGGAAATGTCTGTTTGATTAAAGCACATGTATTCAGTTTTGTGTGCATTGACATGGAGGCCAATGCCTGCGGCGGCTTGTTCCAAACTATGCAGTAGTGTTTCGGCTTGGTTGGGTGTATTTGCCAGAATCGCTATGTCATCGGCGTAGTCGGCGTCGGTAATTGTTTTTGCGGGGTACATTCTGCTTCTTTTCTTTGTCAGCTCGAAGCCGTTTTGTTTGATTTTATCAATCGATGTTCCTAGCACGTAGACGAGACAGATGATAAAGAGGTATGGGGCTAGCGTGTCGCCTGGTAGTAATCCTGCTACAATGACGAAGTATTCTGTGTCTCCATCCGGTGGGTTCTATGCGGTTTCTTAGTAGGGCATAACACACACACACACACACACACACACATACACACACACACACACACGCACATATATATATGTATATATACACGTACATATGTGAGGTGATAAATTAAAATACGTGTATGTGTATATGTATATACATGTATATGTAAACGTACACAAAGTGATAAAAATTTATATATATATATATATATATATATATATATATATATAATTCATACGTAAAAACACCTATACAGTTATATGTACATATAAAGTAAAATATACATGTATGAATTTAAAAAGTTATACATATAAAAATGGATATATATACATATATATGTAAGTTTATATACATACATATATATAAGTTTATATATATGCATATATATATATATGTATATATATATATATATGTGTGTGTGTGTGTGTGTACATATATATATATATATGTATAAATATATTCATAAATATAAACTTGCATGTGTATGTAAATTCATATATATATATATATATATATATACGTGTGTGTGAAGAAAATAGACAAAGTAATCCAAAATTCATAATTTGATATTTACATTATATATATATATATATATATATATATATATATATATATATATATATATATATACCCACACACACACATATATATGTATATATGTACATACAAGAATGTGTATATATATATATAAATATACTAATTTAAAAAAAAATTGATTAAAGAAATATCAATTAATAAATGTATATACAAATATTTTATGAATATATTTATACATATGAACACACTTACTTATAAGTATATAAATAAATACATATGCGTTAAAATATATGTATGAATACATGCATATATACATATTTATATAAAAATATATATATATATATATATATATACGTATGTATGAATGTACGAATATACAAAATATTTCTGAATACATATTTGGATTCATGCAAATATTTATGGAGACATACAATATAGAAATATATACGAGTATGTACACACACACACACACACACACACACACACACACACACACACACACACACACACACACACACACACACACATATATATATTGTGGTATATATACTTATAAATTTATACATATGTGTATAAAAATATATATGAATAATCGTATGAAAATACATCTATATATATATATATATATATATATGTGTGTGTGTGTGTGTGTGTGTGTGAATTCAGATTTGAATATATACTCATATATGTTTATATACATCAATATATATATTTATGTCAATAATTAATAATTAATATATATACATATAATAATAAGATTGATATACATACACACACACACACACACACACACACACACACACACACACACACACACACACACACACACACATATATATATATATATATATATATATGTATATATATTAATAAATGAATGCATGTTTATCCAAATATATATAAATAAGTAGATATATATGAATATGTGTCAATGTATCTATATGTGATTATATATATGTGTGTGTGTATTTAAGCAAGTAAGCATGAATATAAGATTAAACAAATTCCTTTGTATAAATATTTGTAAGTTTATATATATATATATATATATATATATATATATATATATATATATATATATATATATATATATATCAGCTTACATGTCTGTATAGATACATGTATATATATGTATATTTATAATCACGAATAAGAAGATATGTAAGTACATATGAGTAAATACGTATATTATGATACATATATATTTTTTAAATATATATATCTTCATATAAATATACAAGTGAATGTATAAATGAATATATGTACTTGGGATTATATATATACAATATATAATACTATATAATGAATATATAATAATATAAATAGGAATATTATATATATATATATGTGTGTGTGTGTGTGTGTGTGTGTGTGTGTGTGTGTGTGTGTGTGTGTGTGTATGTGTGTGTGTGTGTGTGTATGTGTGTTGCTACATAAAAACTCGAAAGTAAAAGTCAGGTCCTTGGATGGAGACACAGACTACTTAGACATTGTAGCAGTGTGCTACAAGGAGACACATTAACCCCATACCTGATATCATATGCCAATAATAGGTGCTTAGAACGTCTACAGATTTGATGAAAGAAAACGGTTTCAAGCTGGCAAAAGAATGAAGTAGGAGATACCCCGCACACATAATTACGGACCCGGACTACGCCGATGACATAGCACTTGTGGCAAATACAACCGCCCATGCTGAAACCCTGCTACATAGTCTGAAAGGAGCTGTTGGCGGGATTGGCCTTCATGTTAACGCAGGTAAGACGGAATGTGCTTTAATCAAGATGGCAATATCTCCACACTAAAGGTGGGCCTTTGAAAGTAGTGGACAAGTTCGCCTATCTAGGAAGCAGTATCTCATCAACCAAGGAAGGCATAAACACGTGACTAGCAAAGGCATAGACAGCCATCGATTGGCTATCGGTCATATAGAAGTCGGACTTGACCGATAAAATAAAACAGTTTTTCCCAAACAGCGGTCGTGTAGATACAGCTATATGGATGCACCACATGGACGCTAACAAAACGTATGGAGAACAAGCATGACAGCAATTACACAAGAATGCTGTGAGCTGTATTGAACTAATCCTGAAGGCAACACTCCACAAAACAGCAGCTGTACGGTCACCTACCACCCATCACGAAAACTATCAAAGTTAGACAAACAAGACATGCAGGACACCGCTGGAGAAGTAAGCGATGTACTTCTGTGGAGCACTTCACATGGACGAGAAGAACCAAGATACAACAGCTCTGTGTCAATGCAGGGTTGAAGACCTCCTGGCAGCGATAGACGATAGAGATGGGTGGTGAGAGAGGGCCAGGGAGATCCGTGCTGGACGTGTGACACGATGATGATGATGATGATGATGATGATGTATATGTATACACATATATGTGTATATACATGTATATATATATGTCGTTGTTTATATATATGTACATATATATACATATGGAAATAAATATACGTGGTGTATTCAATAGGTTTCCAGACTTTTTTTGTACAGACATTTAAAATTGTCGTAGACTCTTGATAATTTACTATGTTATTGCTATACATGTTATGAGATGACTGACCAGTTTTTGTGATTTCAGGTTTAAATGAAAAGCTACAGCAGCAATTGGAATACACCCTACTAAAGCCTGATTGTCACAGCAGGGGAATTTCAAAAATGCAATCTGGACGTGAGGACATTTTGGAAGAGAGATATGCAATAAAATTCTGTTTTAAACTTGGAAAAAATGCCACAGAAACGTATGGAATGCTTCAGACTGCTTTTGGAGCATCATGCATGAATCGAGCATCAGTTTTGGAGTGGCATAAGAGATTCAAGGAAGACAGGGAGT
>OY757906.1:72368565-72371065 GCA_963585895.1 Sepioteuthis lessoniana | reverse complement strand
TAATCTGCGGAATATAAAAGCTATTAAAACTGTAATATTTATAATACAAAATGCATAAATGGCCAAAGGAACTAAATCATGTGAATTTGAGAATGGCAAGATTCTAGCATTGAAAAGAGTCGGAAAATCTCAGAGAAAAATTTTGAAGGACGCAATAAAACCGTTATCTGCAATTACTTGAAAAGTCCAAATAATAATGGAACAAGAAAACCGACTGCTAGGCCTGAAAAATTATCACCACAATTCAAGCGAAGAATTGTTCCCGTCGTAATAAAGAAGACTTCGTCAATATCAAAAATATAGAAACCTCTGGCGGATGCTCCTTGTAGTACTAGAACTTATAGAAGGATTTTATTTAAACAGCGAAAAGATTAAGCATATGAAAAGAATTTATCGTCCAATGTTAACTATGAAGAACAAAGAAAAACGACTGTAATATGCATGTCAATATCGAATCATGAGTGCTAAAGAATGTTTTCTCGGACGAAAAGAAATTAAATTTAGATTGTCCAGATAGCTTTCAGAAGTTCGGGTACGCAAAGATTTTTCCAGAAGAAAATTACTCAACAAGGCATAGCGGAGGAGGATCTCACCTTCAGGAAAAATTTAACTACAATTTGTCAGTGTTTGACAAAAAGCAGCAGATTATGCGAAGATGCTAAATGATTTATCTCTCACACAAGAAGGGCGTCATCTATGTGGAGAAGAATCGATTTTTCTGCAAGATAATGCTGCTATCCACAATGCATCATTAACATAGAAGTACTTGCTTGAAAAAAAAAAAAAAAAAAAAAGACTTATTGACCACCCAGCGTACTCTTCAGACTTCAATCCAGTAGAAAATTTGTGGGAATTAATTGTTGCAAAAGTTTATGAAGGAGGTCGACAGTACTCAGCAATTACTGAACTTAAAAATGCAATCTTAGACGCATGGGGAAAATACCTTCGTTTAACATCAAAAACTAGTTCGTAGTATGCCAAGCCGATTTTTGAGGTTATAAAGTTAACGGCGGATCTACAAAATATTAAATGAAACTTTGCCTTTATATTCTATAGTTCTGCTCATTGGTCTCATATTTATGTTAACACAAAATTTCAAAATTCGGCATAAATGCTAATATACACATAAAATGAATTGAAATTTCTTCATACTTTAAATTTAAATGTCTTTTAACCTTATCTTTCATATTTCGGATTTTCATAATTTAAAAATTGTAAACAATATCTTTCTCTTCATTTTAGATGTTGGTCTTATGTTTTTGTCCAGTGGTACATATGTATATATATATATATATAAGTCTATTGTATATATGCATGTATATATATGTAGATATTTATTTGTGCATATATATATATATATATATATATATATATATATATGTTAGGAGATGTGATATATATATATATATATATATATATATAAGCTATATATATATCCTTTATAAGTATATATATATCTATATATATATATATATATATACCCTAACATATCCATATATATATACATATATATATATAATTGGATGCATATGTGCATATATGTATGTATGCATGTATGTACCTATCTCTCTCTATATTCATATATCGATATGTATGTATATACATGTGTACATGTATGGAAATTTTTGATATAAGAATGATGATAAATGTGGAGACATTAGTACATTTATTGTGATATATATATATATATATATATATATATATATATATATGCATGTTTCATAAAATAACAAAGAAACATTTTGTCTATAGAATTTTATTAAGATCCTCCGGCATTGTCCTATGAAAAGTCCGAAAGCGCTCGAGACAATTTTGGTAAATTTATCCACCAATTCCATCTAAAACCAAGACACTTATCGGGAAACTTGAAAGGATCTTAATAAAATGATATAGACAAAATGTGTCTTTACTATTTAATCAAACATGCTTAAATGAAAGACTGCAGCCCAACTACACAAATATATATGTATACATACATACATGTGTGTATGTATGGAAGTAAATAATGCAAATATATCCGACAGTATGAAGAAAAGAAAAAAAAAACAAAGAAAAAAACGAAAAAAGCAAAACAAAAAACAAACAAGATAAGCTATAACAAATGAGTTTAATATAAAGGAAAATCAACTTTAAATCGTTTCGGCTTTAATGAACCTTCATCAGGTCTTTAAGATGGTTAAAATGTTGCTAGAACAACTGTGGATGTTTTAATGAAATAAAAGGAGAAAGGGAAATATAATATTTACAACGAAAGATAACATAACCGTTGGATTAGCGTTCTTTTTGAAAAATTATCACCAGATTGGCCCAGACAATGATGTTTAAATGTATAGAATTTCTAGTAGATACAACAGATTTGAAAGATTAAGAAAGCGAAAATGTTTTAGGAAAGAAGAGAAGAAAAGTAAAAAAGAAAAAAGAAACAAAAAGAAAGAAAAGGAAAAAGAAGAAAAAATGAAAAGTTAGAAAGAAAGTAAGAAAAAAGAAAAAGAAAAAAGAA
>OY757906.1:72351065-72358565 GCA_963585895.1 Sepioteuthis lessoniana | reverse complement strand
CAAGAAGCAGAGGTGGTAGTGGCGGAGATGGGACTTTTTCAAGAGAAAGAAATGTGGAAATGGATGAAAAATAGAAAAGAAAACTGAATGCTATGAGGATAAAGGAAACTAGGAGTAAGTCTGACTGAATGTTATAAAGAAATCTAAGAAAAGAATAAAGAAATTAATAGTGATTTTGATGATTATGATGATAGCAACAGCAAACACACGTTGAGCAATTATTTGATGAAGTACGAAAACTCTGTAAAATGTAAAAGGAATATAGAAAGAGTAGGAGAGAGAGAGAGAGAGAGAGATAGAGAGAGAGAGAGAGAGAGAGAGAGAGAGAGAGTTGCAATAAAAGGAAAATATGTCTTTTGGGAAAGAGAGAACGATGGAAAAGAAAAAACCCAAAACAAAACAAATCAAGACAAAAAAAAAAAAGAAAGAAAGAAAAGGAACAGAGAAAGAGTAGACATAAGCAAAGAGTAATAATCAAGTGATAGAAAGAAAGCGTATCTATCTATCTATCTATCTATCTATCTATCTATCTTACTAAAATGCTCATATTTGGATACACTGTATCAACCATAAATGAGTGCATCCTAAATTTTTTATTCAAATGTTGATTTTCTTTTAAACAAAAGATACTTGGCTTCTATTATTTCTAGTGAAACACTATACAATCAAAACAGATATCTCAAGTTATTATTTCTAACCAAACTCAAAAGCATTGAAACTGTAATAAACAATAAAACTATGTCGCAGTCCAAAATTAAGTATACTCCTTATATATATTCATACAATTTTATTTTTGCTTACTGAGTTACAGTTCTGTAGAGCTCAGTTATAAATAGTACCTAAAAATATCGGTTTTCATTTTTTAAAGTTCTATTAGAAATAGAATTTTTGTATCTTTGGTTGAGAAGAAAATTCATTTTTTATTTAAAAGAATGGTTTAGTTTAGGGTTTACTTATTTATTGCCAATAATCTGAATATAAGCCAATAACCATAACACAGCGAATATATCATAATGATGTTATTATTAGATGAATATACTTAAAATACGCTAACTTAGAGGATAAAGCAATTTTCAGTCCAATTTGAGACTTAATAGTAATTTTGTGGGGGTATCGTTTGCATTGACGATTATTTTTTAAAATCATTTTAATTCTCGATGCAGAAAGAATGATTTGAAAGGTGCTTGATATGTACGGGAACCAATATCAAGAAACATCAATTTCAAATTCATTTGTGAGAATAATTAATGATGACCAGAGAAATTGAAAGAATGTGACATTTAAACCATCATTATTCCAGTGGTGACAGGAATTCTATGAATAATTTAGCAGAATACTGATTCACACATTAAAAATCACAAAATATCCATTTGTATTTAAATACATAAATCTTTATTAGTACTGATAACATATTTTAAAAAAAAATGACCGGGACATGCCTAACAAAAGGAAACCTCAAAAGAGAAACTGAATTTATTTTAACAGTTGTACAAAATAACGCAATAAAGACCAATTATATCAAAGTGAAAATTGATAATAGCAAGTGTAGATTATGAAAAACAGAGATGAAACGGTTCATCATACCACAAGCGAATGCAGCTGACACAAAGGGAGTACTTCCATTGGAACAGTGCAAAAGATGAAACTTTCGCCATACTAATCAATAGTATATGCACAAACCAGAATCTGTCCAAGAAAATGAGTGGATTTTGCCGTTTCAGCGAACCATTAAGTGTAAATAAAAGAAAGCGAAAACATAGACAAATACTAAGATCTTACCGGAGAGCCGAAGAAGCTGTGGAACATGAACTTGACGATGATACCCATTGTCGTTGTAACCCTTAAAACGGCCCTCAAAAGCCTGAAAAAGAGAGCGAGGGAACTGAAGATCAAAAGAAGAATGAAGACTTGTTGTCACTCTGACTTCAGAGAAAACACACCAGTTAAAATGATGTGAAAAAACCCACAAAAAGTAAAATAATTATAAGCTTTTTTAACAGGTTGTAAAAGTTTCTTATAATTGAGCACAAAAACAAATATGAATTAAAGTGTTAATATTTTATTCTTTGACAGTCATTTCTATTAACTTCAACTTACATTTATCTACATGAAGTGAAAAGAAAAGCAGCTGATATTTTTTCGCTTGTGGGATTATTTAAAAGTTTAGAATACAAAAATACGGCAAATAATGATAGAATCAGACAAATTGACTTTCCAATGAATATCTTAACACTAGTCCTATGATGATTTGCTTTGTAATATAGTGCACAATCTCCCATCGTTAAAACTAATATAACATTTAAGTGGGAATTTACCAGTTATACATAAGGGAATGTTAAAATTTCTTGGCTCGACCGAGCCATGAAAGATACGTGCTTCTCTATATATCAAAATTTAACACACTTGGCACATCATTTCTAAAGTTTCTTTAATTCTTCCCCCTCCCAATATATGTATCAAAAATTAAAACAAGGGTCATTTTCTTGGTTGGGCTCGAACTTTGCACACTTCCTTACGATAACATTTCGTATTTACTTATGTCTTGACATAAATGACAATCTCCACTCCAAAATTATAGGTATTCTTAATTTATTAACTTCATATTCAACAAATTCTACCAACTATTCAGATATTAATAGTTTCGTTTACACTTTTCTTTGACAAAACACCATCCAGACTTTACTGTTTTTATTTGTTCCAGTATTTGTTTAATTTTTCATAAACTTTTACTATTTGCTACATGCACATTCCAAAGAAGTTTGTATAATGTTCGATTACAGATAATATAATTCTGGTATCTTTTGTTTAGAAGGAAATCAATTTTTCATTTAAAAAAATGAATGATTTACTTATTTATAGGCGATACTATAGAACATATTGTCGTGGTGTAATAGCAAGTGAGTCTTGCAGATCACTTGCTGTCGAATAGTGATTTCAATTTTCGCTAGGTTCCTCATACTTGTGATTTTGTGGCGAATCTAAGCCACGCTTAGTTTTTGAAGATGCACCTATCATAGAAATGGTATACAAATTATGCTACCAGATTAGTAGGTTTCATTTTCACATGGTGTGCCATACGTATATAAAAAATGTCTGAGTGTGTGTGCGTGTGTGAGAGAGAGAGAGAGAGAGTGAGAGAGAAAGAGAGAGAGAGAGAGAGAGAGAGAGAGAGAGAGAGAGAGAGAAAGAGAGAGTAACATTTGAAATGAAATTTTGTGGAATGAGAAAGAAATTGACAGTTTGAAAAATAACGTTTTTTTTTTATTAGAGGTACAAATGAATATATAACCAATTTGGATCTACATTGAAGGGGATAAAAACTAAATAATTTATGTAAAGTATTTGAACGCTTAATTCGATTTTTCCTCCTCTCTTCTTTATTGTAAATATATTTTTGGCAATAAATTCATCTGTATTTATTCACTGATTTTGGCTATGAATTTTTCAAATACTGAACCATCAATACAAGTTGAGGCGTTATAAAACGAAACCTTGTTTTCGACTGTTTATTGTAAAAGTGACAGGCAGGTGTATTTTTTCTTCTAAACATTTTATACGTAAACTGCACAAGCGGGAAATATTTTTGGAAAACTATTAGTAAAATAAGAGGAAACAATTCCCGTTCCTTTCTTCGAATATATCAGATTCCTTAGCGTGTAGATTTTAGTTTAACGCTACAAGAAGCCTCCAGAGAGATGCCAATGTCATAAAATGTTTCGTTCAGTTGCTTTGATCAGAGACCAAGATCTGCATTGATTGTGATGAAGTGGCAGCCCAGTAGGCTCCAGAAACCTGTGATTTCTTTCGAGATTAGGAGCTGAAACCACATGAGATTTGGTTTTTTTTTTTTTTTTTTTTTATCAAAACAATAAAATAGATCAATAAAGAAAAATACATTTTATATATATATATATATATATATATATATATATATATATATATATATATATATATATATATATATATATATATATATATATATATATATATAAAGAAAAGAGCAATTAGCTGGAATAGGAAAATAAAAATGGATAAAAATCTAGATAAGAATTTGAAAGGTGAGAATAGTACACCTGTTTGTAGTGCGAAGCGATTCACAAGATCTTTCCATTTTAATGCATGTTCAATGTAGGTATTTTGCTTCACTGATTTAATACTTTCTTAAAATAAGTAAACACGCTTCCTTTCAAGAGAATTTTCACTTGTAAATATTTGCATGTTTATACGTGTTTTCATATTAGTTAATGCTTTGTAAGTAAAAAAAAAAAAACTTCATTTTGTGCTATACATATGGAAACGTATAGCCCAAGATAGAGTTGTCAGAAACTATGAGTTAATATCAATCGAGGTCGTACAGATATTTATACTAGGAAGTACATTAGAGTGTATATTCCAAAAATGATCAATTTCTTCTGTGTATTTGTATGTATGGACATATACATGCATATATGTAAAATTATATACTTAGAAAACACTATATATATATATATATATATATATATATTGTTATCCACAGACAGTTTCGTTGTATCACAACAATTCAGTGTGGCTAGCGACGCGAGATTTTCAAAGCTGGGACTGAAACGTGACTGACTTTTACGCAGCTGGAGATTCTACCACACAGCCACGAGGAAACTTAGCGGATCCGAAAAGATTTTAATGCATATGCATCACTTTTGTTTTGTTTACATATATACGCTTAACGGCTACCGAGAGTTCAATTCATTCAAAGAGCTTTGCATTACGCTTGGGGTAGCAGTCAACTCCACCAAAGAGCTCAATCCCGCTGAATTTCTGGGATATATATATATATATATATATATATATATATATATATATATATATATATATATATTCTGCTGGTTGGGTGGTCGAATACGCCGACAGCACTTCTGTAGAATGGTAAGACCCCCCAATGATGGCACGTCATGTCGGTAGTCACCCGTAATGCTTGAGGACATGATCCTGGTAACCTGCAAAACTATGTTTGTCCTTGCTGGGCTAGGCAAGCAGTCAAAGAGCTCCGATCTAATCAATAGACTAGTTTTGTCAAGCCCAAACACCTATGTGATTATCAACCGAATTCTTTAAAGTGTTCCTCTGAAAATTAAGTAACCAATCTTATTTTTTCTTTAAGGTGGTTGAGAGCCGTGGCTGTGACTCAGTTACGTTGAGAAAAACAAGATTTTAAGTATCCTGGATATGACATTAAACTGCGTCTGGTAGAGAAGCTCCAGTTCTAGAGTTTGGAGATTTTGGACTATCATTACCATTATCTCCCTCTTTCGCTGTGTGTGTGTGTGTGTGTGTGTGTGTATGAGAGAGAGAGAGAGAGAGAGGAGAGAGAGAGAGAGAGAGAGAGAGAGAGAGAGAGATCGCATATTTTATCTGAAAATTGTATTTTTTTACAAATACATGAAATTTATAGTCATAAGGATATGAGAATAATTTAGTTGAGGTTTTATCCTTGACTAATGGATAATATTTAGGCTCCTTTCTGATTTAAGAAAAAAAACGTTGTTGTAGCGATCAATGATTTTATCGATGCTTCTCTTTCGGAAGGACTGAAGGATTTTAATCTGAATTTCAGGGTTATGTCTGTCATAAAAAAATCCCCAAAGAATAACCATTTAATTGCAAATTGGACAGGAAATTATCTATGTAGTTCAAGTACACAAATCCCGCTAGTTATAGCGGGATTTGTGTTTCTGCCGCGTTTCAGTTGCGCGCATACACACACTCGTAAATACATATACCATCATATCTATCTATCTATCTATCCACACACACACACACGCACACACACATATATATATAATGAAAATGTTTGAAATATACGAGGTAGATAAATAAGACTTTCCAAGTGTTCGCAGCAGAACAATCGGTAGAAAATATCCAAAAGATCTGAGATCTATGAAGATAAAAGGCATTTTTTTGTCATAAGAGACCGACCGATTCTTTTTCAGTCAGTTACATTACTGTTTGTCATTGAATTTAAAAAAAAGCTGAAAATAAACTAATCAGGCAGGAAACCTTTCTTTTACATTTTTAATCTTCTCTTTCTTGTTTCTCTTTTTTTTCTTCTCGCCTGTTTTCTCATTAAAATAATGTTAAACTATCCGCATTAGTAAAGACTATTAAACTAGCCAGAGCTTAGTACTGACTACACAGGCGATTTTTTTAAAATAAAAAAGTACAATTTAAAAAATGCGATTGAACACTGAAGATATAATTATAATTACGATGAAACCTTTACTAATAAATCAAATTCCGGTATTAAATAACAATTAAGGAGTTGATGTTCCGTTAAACAAATAAACAAGAACAAACCCATAAAATTGTCTGCTGATGTTAATTGGTATCAATCACCAAAGGTCAGACTTCCAAAAATATTATCTATTTCTTTCCCAATCAACAGATCTTTCTCCTTATTCCCACTTTGTTAATTGACTAATGTACTTGTCCGTCACAAAGGTTTATGTGTCATTAAGAACTAAGAAACTAACCTTCTACCAATCCGTAACAGTTTTTTTTAAAGACATATGTGAAGAAAACATTAATTAATAAAAGTCTATAATCAGAAAAATCACTACTTTCTTTAATTCCTTCAATTAGAATTATTATTTACTAAGCCTTGCTTATTTTGTCGCACAGAACTTTGATTACTTACAGCACCTGTTGTTACTCATTTGTCAACTATCGAAATACATTTCTTGGTATAATACTTGACTGATTCCGGTGGTGAGGCCTCAGTTCCGGAGCTCTGGTAAGTGTGAAGTTACCCATTAGTTCATATTACTCCCAGGTCTATTCAGAGGCAGAGTAGTAGTAACTGTTAGAGTTCCATCTCTGGATTAAATAAATCTGTTCGAAAATTATTTGTATTAAATAGGGATACTCGAAACCATATAACTGTCTACAAATAATAAGTAAATCTTGACACGCTTACCGTAACGATAATTGTCGAAGGAAAAGTAACGAATCGAGTTTAAATCCAGGACGAAGTTGTTTGCGTTTCATTTCGCTCTTATGGTCTTGAAAAAGGCATGAATAAATCTCTTCTTCCCAAGCTATGAGTAAATAGTAGATTAACCTTTTATTAGGCTACCATTCTAAGAAAAGGAAAACTATGAGTTTAAACTACCGCTTAGAAACTTAGCTTGTGTCAGATCAAGCCTATGGCACAGGGGGTTGGGTAAATGCCAGCAAATTATTACAATTGATAGGAATACAGGAAACCATTTAAAAGTCAACAAATTATTTGTATTATTTAGGAATACTCGAAACAATGGGCAAATTATTTAAATTAGATCGGAATATTTGAAACCACACCAGTGCAAAGTATTTGCATTTGCATCTATGAGCCAATTATTTGTATTTGATAAAATTGCTCGAAACACTCTGTGTAAATTTTTTGATTTACATAAGAATAACTGAAATCATATAAGTATGAACAAATTCTTCAAGCTCTAATTGTTTACAAATGATTATCATCATTAG
>OY757906.1:72287003-72350865 GCA_963585895.1 Sepioteuthis lessoniana | reverse complement strand
ATACTTATATATATATATATATACAACTGCTGCAAGTTTGTATCCCTATATTTAGCAATTTCATGAATGTATTTCATATATATATATATATATATATATATATATATATATATATATATATAAGTTGGCTGACCGTAGTCGAAGAGGACCCGAAGGTTCCCTTTTCAATAGTTACTACGCTGATGTGTCGGGGAGTGTGCGATTCCTTTCCATAGATTGCTCCACCTACCCTTGATCCGTACCTTATAATACTGAGTGTTAAGCAATGTATCAAAATTCATTTATTGAGTGTTGTATGATTCGACCTGGGAATGAACCCCGATCTCCCGGACCAATGGCAAGCCCAATAGGACCGGTGATGGGTAATATATATATAGTGGAACAGTATCTCCATTTAGAAAAAGGAACCAGGATCTGCGTTATCTAATCACCCAATACAGGTCTTTAAACATGTACCTAAAGGAATAGAGCATAGATTATCTAATAACTCCTCCAACAGGGAAATTTTTGAACGAACTAAGCAGGAATATGACGAGGCTCTAAAAAATGACGGATATAGGGTTAATTTAGAATATAAGAATAGGGATAGAATTGGAACACAAGGTAGGAGAAATAGACCTAGAAAAATCTTATGGTTTAATCCCCCTTACAACATGGAAGTAGTTAATAACTTGGGAAAAGAGTTCTTCAAGATATTAAAAAGAAACTTCCCTAGTGGGAGCCAATTATATAAGATATTTAATAAGAATTGTATTAAATTAAGTTACAGTTGCATGCCAAACATTAATGGAATAATAAATAGGAGTAATATAGCCAAATTAGGTACAAAGAAGCATAAGGTGATTGACAAATGCAACTGTAGGGATAAGGTTAGGTGTCCTCTCGAGGGAAAGTGTAAGCAGGAGTGTGTAGTGTATAAAGTAGAGGTATATACTGATTCGAATAATAAGAGAGATAAAAAGATATATTTTGGGTCAACCCAAGGGGATTTTAAAACTAGGTACTATAACCATAGAACAAGTTTTTCGCACGAAAGATATAGATATAGCACTGCTTTATCTAGTTATGTGTGGGAGATTAAGGAAAAAATGGGAGTAGATCCGATAATGAAATGGGAAGTAATAAAGAAATGCCGCA
Source organism: Sepioteuthis lessoniana (assembly GCA_963585895.1). Taxonomy (NCBI): domain Eukaryota; kingdom Metazoa; phylum Mollusca; class Cephalopoda; order Myopsida; family Loliginidae; genus Sepioteuthis; species Sepioteuthis lessoniana. The sequence goes on along the minus strand of OY757906.1, from coordinate 72,349,728 downwards.
AATATAGGGCAGGTAATAGAACCTGTAATCTTTGTATGGAGGAAAAATTGATAATAGCAGATTGTAAAAGTAAGAATATGCTAAACAAAAGATCGGAGGTGTTGAATAGTTGTATACACAAAAGAGCGTGGTTACTATATAATTAGGAAATGTTATAGGTTTATTTTTATTTTTATTTTTTATTTTTTTATTTTTTTTTATGCAAATTTTAGGATAGGTGGAGGTTTTTGTTGAATAAAGGCAATTTCTCCTTAGAATGGTTTAGGCGAAACTTCCTGATGATCCGTTAAGGTGAAACTTTAGTAGAAGATTTTCGACTAGCGATTTAAGTTAATTCTATAATTGGCTCCATTGGTTAATGTTGAGCACTTTAGTAATTATAGCATTGCAGTATTCGTGGAGGGTTTTTTGGTTTTCTTTTGGCCACTGACTTAGTACCCCTTGATTTTTTTCAAGGAGTAGGACGAGGTTGGTCTTTTCTTTCTTTTTTACCCAAAAAACTTTTTCTTTTTCCTCTGGACCGTGATTCGAGATATTTTTATCTCTTGTTCCTGGCCAAGGGTTTTTTGTTTTTTTCTGGTACCGTGAATACTGGTAGATAATTGATTAGTAAATATATATATATATATATATATATATATATATATATATATATATATATATATATACGAGAATAATTAAATAAGTTTCCAGACTTTTTTCGTATGGGCACTTTTATTGATAGTACACACAGGAAACTCGTCTCCTTCGAAGTAATCTCCTCCAGCTCCGGATCCACTTGTTGTACCGTTCCAACAGGTTCTCGAAGGCCTCATGGAAGTCCTCTTGAGTGAGCGTGTCAATGACCTTCGTCACAGCCTCTTTCATCTCCTCAATTGTCTTATAACGACAGCCTCTGAGCTTAGGGAATAACCAAAAGTCACCGGGAGCAAGGTCTGAACCATAGGGAGGCTGAGGAACTGTCTTGATGCCCATCTTAGTCAAGTAGTCTGTGACAAGGATGGAGTTGTGAACTGGTGCATTGTCCTGGTGGAAATTTCACTGACCCGATTTGAAGAGTGCTGGCCTCTTCCGACGGAATTTCTTCCTGAGCTGTCTTAAAACATCAACATAGTAACCCTAACCCTAACCCATTGGTCAATCAACTCTGGTGTACTGACTTCCTTATTTCTCCCCCACCTCTCATTTTCCCTCGCAGACTCCCTGCCTTCCTTGAATCTCTTATTTCACTCCAAAACTGATGCTCGATTCATGCAAGATGGTCGAAAAGCAGTGTGAAGCATACCATACGTTTCTGTGGCATTTTTTCCAAGTTTAAAACAGAATTTTATTGCATATCATTCTTCTAAAGTGTCCAGATTGCATTTTTGAAATTTTCCAGCTGTGATAATCAGGCTTTAGTAGGGTGTCTTCCAATTCCTGCTGTAGCTGTTCATTTGAAACTGAAATCATAAAAATTGGTCAGTTATCTCATAATATGTATATCAATAACATACTAATTTTCAAGAGTCTACGACAATTTTAAATGACTGCACAAAAAAGTCTGGAAACTTATTGAATGTACCACGTATATATATATATATATATACACTCAAATGTATATATACAAATACACACATACACATATATGTCGGCTACAAGTTTTTTTCCCTTCATAGAGTAGAATTTTATGAAAGTATCATATATATATATATATATATATATATATATATATATATATATAATGAATATTAAAACACAAGTAGTTACTGTAGAAAAGTATCACTAAAATTAATAAAGAGATAATTGAAAATAACTATTTTCTTTAATTCTGTCTTCTGATTTTTCCTGTCATTGTGATATATAGTACATCATAATAACTTATCTATAGTAAGCTTTACAATTTTAAAATATTCACTTCTGACGGCCGACATTCTTGTAAGATCCGATGGATCTGTGCCAGGATCTCGGCGTCTAGCAGGGCCTGTGAAACCTGTATAGAAAACTGGCAGTTCCCCATGCTGAAAGTCATTATAGTAAAGTGTTATACAACTTGGCAGTAGTTTCACCGCAGGAACTGACAGAACGAGATTGAACACTATTACAAAAAGACTTACATACTGTTGACTTACATTTGCTCTATGCGGACACCAGATGCAGTCTAGATGACCTGCCAAGAGTGATATCCGATAGGGACGGATGGCTAGAAAGAACCAAGAGACCCTGTGCGATCATCGAAACTTATGATGATGATTATATAATAATTTGTTTCGTTGATTCCTTATCAATGCATCATTTATTTGAATCTACTAAATTAAAATTTTAAAAAATCTGATGGAATTAAAAAGTATTTTTGTTTTTCTTAAAACAGCTGTCCATTACGTATTTTTTATCTGATTTGTCAAATTAATTGAAAAATAATCGAATTTGCAAAATATATCTTGTTATAATTTTGGTTGGTAAAGTTACTTTTCTCGCTTCAAAGAAGCATTTTCTATAAATACCTTTCATAAAAACTATTTGTTGAGCTTGGAAGCAACCGGTTATTGGGCCCAAAATAATGTGTCCAGGTCCTAATAACTGCAATCCATTGTATTTATCTTTTATTCATGTGCCTTTCGTTTGGTTTGGTTTCTTTGCTTAATGGCATATTAACCTTCTTGGGTTATTTAATGCCAAAATCATTCTTGAGAAAGGTGTTTCGATTGAATAATAGATAAAAGTAATAACAACAGAATAATAAAATAAAACCAGATAAAAAACAAAAAATAAAATAAATACAAAAAAATACCAATCTCCTAGAAGGCCATTGACGCTCTTGAGCATACTCGGAAAAAAGAGGCTTCCTGTCGCTTAAAAGAAACTCGGGAGAAATTACTCAGGCCTCACCTAAGAAAGCAGCTATTTTATTGCTCGAGGAAATCTTTCCCTTTCAAAACTTAGTTGCGAAGTTCCGTAGATATAAATTTGAGTCTTAATAGCTTCACTCGTCTCTTTTCTCTTTCATCTCATTTCAGCAAACGCAACCAGCAAAAGAAAACATGTATTGAGGTTTGAAGAAGAAACTACCAACCACCAACCATGAACATCCATAAAACCATAATCACTTAAAGGAGAGTAGTTGTACTATTTAACCAATTGCTGAGGGGGTTACGGAGTTCATAACTTTCCCAAGGGTATTAATCCGAAAGTATAGCGTAACTGGATATGCCTTCCGTGATACCTGTAAAGTTATTTTTCTTGCCATTTTTGTGTCCTCGTTTTGGGTTTTTCTGATCTTCAATTTATTCTCATGTGAGTTATATCAACTGAGTAGGAAGTGTGATCCACCGGGGATTGTGCAAACAGTTAGCACTTAACCACATAAACTTATGAGCTGTAAATGAACACGAAATAAGATATTTTATGCAACCAACTCCAATAAAAAAGAGTGGTTATAATGCACCGCTAATGTCCAAATGGAAAGAATAGTATTCTGTAGCTGAAAGATAGTGACTTTCAGACCCCTTTTGATATGCTGCATAAATTGTGTGGGTGGAATAACAGGAAAAAGACCTGTTTCCTAAAGTTAACAGGATGCAGGTGCTTCCTCGGTGGGTCGCATACTAGAAGGAAGCGTGACCACATGCAACGTGTCGGTGGCAGACTTGAGGAGGTGTGGCCATGGGAATTTGCGTGGGCGTCAGGAAAAGTATATAAACCAGGAAAGATTTCGACTTGGGCGGAACGGAGAAAGAAGACGGGCTGAAGACAACTATTAGACATTACGACCTTGCACCAGTCTGTCCAGGTTTGGGTGGTAGAGAAAAGCCTGAGATAATGCCAGACTATCGAAAGTAGAGAAGCGAGGAGAAACTAAGATGATTCAATGAAATGTCTTAGCCCTGTACCAGTCTCGCGAAAGTAGAGAACGAAGAAGAAACGGTTCACTGAAGATTCGTATGTCGCCCCTGTGTATGCATCTCAGCCGTCTTCGACTTTCTCTTTCACTCTACCCATACGTATATTTCAAGTATTAAAAGGAGAAGAAAAGAAGCAGATTATGTTTTTGTATATCAGCGTTGTTGTTTTTCTCTATTATATAACACTACCCTACCGTTTTATTGGGTTCCCTGTATTTGTTATGTAGGCAATAAATGCGTCCATAAACCATTGTTCGTGAGTAAGATTCTTTCTTGGTGCCCCATCTTTCTGGTCTTGTGCTAAGCTAAACTAAGTTAAGCTGAGTAAATGACTATTTGGTTGTGTCAAAAGAAAATTTGCAAATAGTAGATAGCTTTGTATAAAATCTCTTTAAATAAATACGCCAATATAGAGTGGATATGAACAAATCTCTCTCTCTCTCTATATATATATATATATATATATATATATAAATATATATATATAAAGAGAAATGGATAACGTTTGTCTGCAATCCCATAACGATCAAGCATTTAGAACAACTTTAAAATCATTATGGTAAAAGTAGAGAAAATTGAGTCATCGAGGCAAATAGTTATTTGGCTATAATATTTTTTATTAGTCGAATTATCATTTTATTGTATTTTCTTTCATCTTTTTATTGCAACTCACTTGGATCGCATCGGAAACAAAAATAAATAATAATCTTTCTATGAGAATCGAACTCACACTCTCTTTTGCCATGGGGAAGTCTGGTTATGTGTACAAGCTTATTTACTAACTATACAGAGCATTTTGTATCACAAAATCCAACTTTACGCCTATAACTTACCTGCTACTTCGTCTCTCAATCTATCAGCGCCTTGTTTGTTGTTACTGTTTCCTATAAACTAGAAGTGTTAATAGTATATTTCATTTATTTCTTTTAGGTGAATAATCGCCAATTATTTTTAATTTTTAATTTTCATTTTCAGTTTCTTACATTCCTTCACCGAGTCTTTACCCAAGATCTAGGGTGAAGGAAGATTGGGAATATATGCATTCTATGTATTTATGTTTTTGTTGCATTTTTGGGGTGATATTTTCCCGTAAAATTAATTGTACTCTCCTTACATGATGAGCAATTACGCAAAGTACAATCTTTTGTATTTCATTTAGCCTGGGACTGCCAGCTATTTTGTTCATTTGTTAATCTGTCCCTGATCTTGATCATACCCAGAGTTCCTACTATTAATGTCACGGTGCTAGATTTTAGGGGACAGATTTTTTCAATTTCTATTTCCAGGTCTTTGAATATATAAATTTCATTATAATCTTTGACTGATAAGTTATTATCTGTTTGTACTGTCATATCAATCAGAAGGCATTATTTTCTTTTATGCCTGGCCTATTGCTCTTTATTTTTCTATCAGTTGTTATTGTTATTATTAGTTAACATATGAAAGAAAATATGAGTTAAAGTTAATAATGATAATGATTGACAATGTTTCATCCAAAAAATGAAAATAGATAAAATATTTAAGTCGAATTGTCACTTACTCTCGAATCTATTGTGTGGACTATTAAGTAAGAACAGAATTATAATCAACATTACTCCACCTCCTCGTTCTCTTCCTCCTACTATCGATTATGATGATGGTAATGGTGATGGTGGTAGAAGTGATAGCAGTAACAAAATGAAAATTCCGCAATGCTATTCAAGGGAAAGCTCGTTCTGAAAAACAAACAGATGAAAAAACAACAACAACACACTCACATAGAAGCAAACAAACAAACAAACAAACAAAAAAGCAAAAAACAAACAAAAACCTAAAAGACTAAAAACAACAACAACAACACTCCCCAAAAGACAAACAAACAAAAAAGGACAATATTGCATAGTTTTTAATTGCTTTGGGAAGACAGAAAAATTTTCCAGGTGGATAGAGGCAAATGGACGAGGTGGAATATTTGAAAAGCTGTAATAAATTTCTTGTGTGAAGATAACGGACACAGGAAGGCGTTGCTCGTTCGAGAAAAATGAAGCATATAATAAAGAGCAATAGAAATTCAATCCGTGACAGGCTGCATCGTTAAGATGAATAAAAAATGGGAAAGAGGAAACCATTTGAGTTGACGTTCCCCAAAGGTTACATTGGATGATGAGTCTTTAAACACAAGAAATTGCACTAGAGAAGCATTACGCATATAAACCGACAAATAGAGACTCATATACATACGCATATAAATATGTATCCTTTTTTCTGTTCACACTTTGAGGCTTTTAGCCTTTCTTTCTTGTATGTACGTAGATATGTTTTGTTTTTTCACGATGAAGCAGATAAAAATGAAGGGGGATAACTAGAAGAAGAGAAGAACATAAAAAGAAAAAGATGATGAAGGTTAATATTAGATCAAAACAAAAGAAAAAAAAACGATAAAAACTGGTAAAAGGTGAAATCTAACAAGATAGCGGTCTGAATGAAGAGTTTAAAGAAGAGAAAATAATGAAATAAAACGAGTGAAGATAAAAATATAGGAAATAGGAAAAAACAACAACAGCAAAACAAACAAAATAAGAAACAAAAAAGAAAGTTGATGTGGATAAGAAAAAGGGAATAAAGAATAAGAGAGAAAAGAAATTTACGAAAGCTAAAATAAGAATTCATGGTAGAAAACAATAAATGAGTTGAAAAGCAAAAAGAAATAAAAGATTGCAAGAAGAGTGAAAACAAGTGAAATGAACAAGAAAAACCAAACCAAAACAAAACAAAGAACCCAACAGAATAGACTATCTTTTTGTTTTCTTAACGCAAAATGTAACACAATTTATTCCTTTAGGCTATAATAGAAGATATCGAAGCAACTCCGGTGGAACCGTAGACATTAGGGAATACTGTAACCCTTTTAGTCTGAGCGCATCCTATAGGTGCTCTCTGAGGGACAGGTATCCGATCCAAGACTAAAATATTTTGTTGCACTCAATACGTTGTGATTACGACAAGAGGACCGTCGACTGAAGTTGAAAATAGATAACTATGGGGTTTGGGTGAGTAGCCATAAGCATTATTTCCCGATATAGACTTGTAAAATATGCATCTTATTGGTCTGAAAAAAAAAACCCAACAGATTTTGTGTTTAATTAACAAGAAGAAAAGAACTTGTCATCCAGTGGATTTTGCGGTTCCAGCGGACCATAAAGTGAAAATAAAAGAAACAAAAATATAGACAAATTCCTGGATCTTGTCAGAGAGCTGAAAATCTGTGGAACATGGGGATGTCGGTGGTACCAATTGTAATTGGAGCTCTTGCAATGGTCCTCAAAAGTCTGGAAAAGAGACTAGGAGGTCAAATGAAGAATTGAGACTATCCAGACTACAGCACCGGATGAAAAACTCGAATAATAATAACAATAATAATAATAGTAATAAAATGATAATAAGCGATGATTCTAAACAAGTGGAAATGAAAGAAAAAATTAAACAAGAGTATCTCGGGAGAACGAGAAACCTACTCGAAACAATACTATATAACAGGAACCTTATCAAAGGGATAAATACCTAGGCTATAACCCCCGTAAGATATTCGGGACCATTCTTGAAGTGGACGAGAGAAGAAACAAATGAACCAGAGAACAAGAAAACTAATGAACATGCATAAGGCCTTACATCCCATAGATGACGTCGACAGACTATCTGTATCAAGTAAAGAAGGAGGAAGAGGATTTGTCAGCATTGAAAACAGCGCTTGTGCATGGATACAATGACTTGAAGACTTCATAGAAAAGCACGGAAAACCGATAAATACCACCAGAAACAATACTGACAACACGAGGATCAATAGAACGAAATAACCAGAAAGGGAAACCTTAAGAGAGAAACTGAATCTCTTCTAATAGCAGCACAAAACAACGCCATAAGGACTAACAATAGCAAAGCAAGAATAAACAGCAGATGTAGGTCATGTAGTCATAGAGACGAAAAGATCAATCACATAATAAGCGAATGCAGTAAATTAGCACAGAGAGAGTATAAGACTAGTCATAATTGTGTGGGCAAGATGATCCACTTGGAATCGTGAATTTGACCATACGGATAAATGGTATATTCACAACTCTGAATCCGCCCTGGAAAATGAGATGCATAAACTGGGATTTCGAGATACAAACGCATCACCTAATTTCGGCCAGACGATCAGACCTAGTAATAGTCAACAAAAAATGTTAAATTGCCGAAATGTGAACTTTGCTATCCCGGCTGACCACTGAGTAAAATTGAAAGAACGTGAAAAGAATTATAAGTACATAGACCTTGCTAGAGAATTGAAAAAACGTGAAAGTGACGGTGGTACAGTCACTAAAGGAAGAATTGGAAATAAGAGAACGAGTGGAGACTAAACTACTACATTATTAAGATCAGCCAGAATAATGTGAAGAGTCCTGGAAACTTGAGGAGAATTGCTGTCACTCAAAATTCCAGTGAGAAACCATCGGCTAACGCTGGTGGGGAAAAACTCCCAAAAGAGTAAAATAATAATAACAATGATAATAATAATAATAGCAATAATAATAATAATAATAATAAATCACTAATGTTATGGAAACTGTAAAAAAATGGAAGAAGCAGCAGAAGCATTAACCCTAGCAGAGGTTAAAATTCAAAAATGCATCTTTGGGGAGATTTACACTCGTCACTATTATTTGCTATAGCAATGTTACCACCGAATTATATACTTAGGAAATGAAAAGGAGGCTACACATTTACAAATTCTAAGGAAAAGTTAAGCTGCCAATGTATATAGATAACAGTAAAATATTTGCCAAAAATGAAAAAGAAAAGAAAAGTAAAACACTTATACAAACAATGAGAATATACAGCTAGGATATAGGAATGGAATTTGACATTGAAAAATGTGAAATGCTGATTATGAAAAAGGGGAAAATAGACACAACAGAAGGAATAGAAGAATCAAATCATTTGGAGTCAAAGAAAATTATAAGTATTGGGGAATATTGCAAGCAAACAGGATCAAATAGAGATGAACGAAAAAGTAAAAAGGCGTGACCCAGAAAAATAAGAAAACTTCTCGAAACCAAGCTCTGCAGCAGAAACCTCTTCAAAGGAATAGTCGTCTAGGTAATCCATCAAGCAAGATACTCCGGACTATTCTTAAAAATGGATAAGAGAGGAACTTAGTCAAATCGATGAAAGAATAAGTAAATTGATGACAATACAATTAGCCTTACACCCAAAAGATTGCTGTTGTGGGAGCCTTACCCATATCACCATAATGGACTCTTCTCACTGTTATTAGTACTAGAAATTTCGCTGCCAGACAGCTGATCAATATCGGTGTTATCCGAACAGTACGAGACTTCTTACCTTTTCTATGTAACTCTATCTTTCTTGTGTAATATAATCTGTTATCTAATACCCGTGTTTGTGTTTTCATTAGTAACCCTTTCGGGGGCCACAACATACTGGTGACGAGGAACATGAACGAAAAAATGGACTCTTCAACAAGCAAAAGGGGTTAATCGCACAACATACAGGCGAAGATACATCGCAACAAGAGATACCCGACTACAAGTTGTTAAAGAATCTACAACAAAGTTCCAACATACAACGAACCGAACAAGATTTTTGTTAAAACAACTACAAGGTATCAAATTGTATAAACGACGGAGTATGTCGGATAGCAGATATTCAAAAAAAATCTGTAAGATTGTCACGTAATAAAAAAATGATTTTCATATTTTTCTTTCTTCCAACTTCAGAGAAAAATTTTTTAGTTCGGCGCTTACAGTTTGTGTTGTACACCCCCCTGAAAAAAACAAAAAGCACAGTAATTATTCTTGATTTCTGGGTATATCTACTGAAAAAAAAATAATAAAAAGAAACTTCCCCCCTCCAAAAAAAAAAAAACAAGAAAATGGAAGACCTTAAAGAAATGTTTGCACAAATGATGAAGTTCCAAATGGAGTCTCAACAAAAAACGAAGAAAGAATCTTAAAAAACGAGAAAAAAACGCCTTCAACTTCAGAAAGAAAACAAAGAAAGAATCTTAAAAAACGAGGAAAAACAACAACAACTTCAGAAAGAAAACGATGTAAGAATCTTAAAAAACGAGGAAAAACAACGACAGTTCTTCCTTGAATTACAAAAACGACAAGAAGACTTTTTAAAAGTCTAAATAATAACCAGCCTACAGATAGTACAACTATTTTCACTCAAAATGCAGTGTGGAACGCATTCGAAACATTTTCCTACGCACCAGATGAGGATAAGACCTGTGAGGCATATTACAGTAGATATGCCTCACAGATCGACTGTGCCGATTGGACTGATGCAAAAAAAAAAAAAAAAAAAAAAAAAAAAATCCGGCTACTTCTACGAAAGCTAGGAACCGTAGAACACAACAAGTTCGTAGATTATATCTTACCAAAAGAAAACTTGCGAACTTGGCTTTTTAGAAACACTTAAATTACTGTCAGGATTATTCAGCTCCAAAACGTCTCTATTCCACAAAAGATGGAAATGCCTCAACTTAACAAAAAGGGACAGTGATGATTATTTAGGGTTTGCTTCAGTAGTCAATAAAAACTGTGACGATTTTAAACTAGACGAATTGTCAGCGGATAACTTCAAATGTCTGATATTCGCACAAGGCCTAGTGTCGGCAAAAGACGCGGAAATCAGACGCAGAGTTTTGTCGAAATTAGAGAACGAACACGATCTCACACTTCAAAAACTGGTTGAAGACTGTCAGAGGATAGTGACTGTCAGGAAAGACTAAAAAATATCGTGGAGTCTGGTGTTGCTTACGTAAGGAAAGTCAAGCATAGATCCCAATCATACTCTCCAGTAAAAAGGCAGACTAGTGACAAACATAAAAAAAAAACACCCAGCGCTTGCTACCGCCGTGGAAAATTGCATTGGGCCAAGGACTGTCCCTATCGTACAAAAAATGTCAAAACTGCGATAAATTCGGACATTAGGGCTCACAGTTTAGAAACAGAAAAATAATTAAAAACAGAGTCAGACATACAAAAAGTCCGACAAAGTCGTTCGAAAATACATAACAGTCAAAGTACTAAATAAGTCGGTAAGATTTCACTTAGACTCTGGCTCTGAGTTATCAATAATAAACTTACAAACTTGGAGAAAATTAAATAGGCCAATAATAAAGATGACAAGCAAGACGGCGCGAACGGTAACAGGAGACAAAATAAAATTTGAAGGCGAAATAATTATCCCAGTATCACTAAATGGTATAACGAAAAAACTAAGTCTTCGTACTGAAGAACACAGAAAATTTGTTTTGGGTCGGACTGGTTTCAGAAATTTAATCTCTGGGATCAACCAATTAATACGTTTTGCCAAAAAGTAGAATGCATTGGGGTTGAAGCTGAAAAAATTAAGATGAAACTAAAAGGTAGTTTCCCTGAAGTATTTTCAGCTGGTCTTGGCAAATGTACTAAAATTAAGGCAAAATTTGAACTGAAGGAAAATACACGCTCCATTTTTGAAAGAAGCGAAACGTACAGTTCGCCGCGACCGAAGAAATAAATAAAGAGCTAGACCGATTAGTGAATATGGGCATATTATTTAAGGCATTATGGAATTCAGCGAATGCGCTGCTCCAACGGTATATATACGAAAAAAATCTAAGGAAATCCGGATATGCGCAGATTTTTCTACAGGATTGAACGCTGCACTCAAGGATTACCACTATCCACTCCCCTGCCCAGAAGAGGTTTTTAATAAATTAAATGGAGGAAAAGTCTTTTTAAAAATTGACTTAAGCGAGGCCTACCTCCAGATTCCAGTAGAAGAAAAAAGCTCTAAACTACTCTATATCAACACACACAGAGGGCTGTGCAAATTTGACAGACTAGTTTTTGGAATAAAAGTCGCACTGGCTATCTTCCAACAGGTGATGGACACCATGCTGGCGGCTTTGACTTCACTTTCGCTTATCTTGATGATATTGTAATTAGTAGTAAAACAAAGGAGCTACACAGAGAACATCTAAACAAGGTTTTCGCACAAATACAGGAATTTGGGTTCAAGGTAAAGGAAGCAAAATGCGATTTCTGTATGAAAAAAATCAAATATCTGGAACATATCATTGACAAAGACGGGAGACATCCTGACCCCGAAAGGGCTACAGCTATCAAGGATACGCCCTACTGTCACGATATTACAGAGCTTCCTTGGACTTGCAAACTACCACCAAAGTTTCATAAAAAATTTGCACGATCTCCGCGCCCCGCTAAACGAACAACTAAAAAAGATCAAAAGTAGAGATGAACGCCCGAATGTCAAATAGCATTTGACCAAATTTAGAAGGCATTAACATCTGATCTTTTTCTCACGCACTATGACCCAAAATTGGAGATTATTGTCACAAGCGATGCCAGCTCATATGGGGTTGGTGCGCGTATCCTACATAAAATGCCCGATGGGACAAAAAAGCCAATAGCCCACGCATCTAGAACCCTTCTTCCGGCCGAAAAGCATTAATCCCAGATTGAAAAGGAGGCCTTGGGAATAATATTTGCAATGACAAAATTTCACTGATACTTGCATGGCAGATTCTTTACTCTACAAACAGACCATAAGACCCTAATAACCATTTTCGGATCAAAAAAGGGTCTACCAATTTATACTGCTACTAAGATGGGGAACGATTTTACTGAAGTACAATTTTAAAATCGAATACCTCCCGTCAAAACAGATAAGCCACGCAGATGGACTATCAAGGTTGGTACCGAAGTATAGTGAACCCTTCAAGTATACAATTATAGCAGCCTTACGAACAGACTGTGAAATTAAAAACATGATAGCCAACACCATCAAAGAACTGCCTGTGACGCTACTCGAGATAAAAAGCGAAACAATAAACGACGACTTTATTACCAATATTAAACAGAAAATCACAACAAAAAACGAAAAAGTACCAGAAGTATTTTCACTATGTGACAACGTCCTCCTATTTAGTGAAAGGGTCGTAATACCAAAGAAATTGCAAAATAGAATTTTAAGAGATTTCCATACGGGACACCCGGCAATAAATAGAATGAAGAGTCTCATGAGAAGCTACGTTTATTGGCCGAAGATGGATAAAGACATTAGGATTATGATCCAAAAATGTAAAGGCTGTGCCGTAGCGGCAAAAGCACCTCCACTACTTTCAAAACTTGGCCAAAAACAGAACAACCTTGATCGAGGATACATGTTGATTTTGCGGGTCCCTTGTAAGATTTCTACTACCTAATTGTAGTGGATAGTTACTCTAAATGGCCCGAGGTTCTCAGATGCAGAAGACCTACTACGGGGACAACTATTGGGTTCCTACATGAACTGTTTGCGCGGTTCGATGTAGTAGATTGTGTAGTCAGCGACAACGGAAGCCAATTCACATCAGTCGAATTCAAGGAGTTCTGCGAAATCTTCCAAATAAAGCACATAACCACACTGCAATATCACCCAAGATCAAATGGCCAGGCTGAACGTTTTGTAGACACGTTAAAGCGAGCACTCAAAAAATCATCAGGTACCCCGACGGACAAGGCACTATAGCAATTTCTGCAGGTATACAGAATCACCCCCAATCCCAATACACCACTGGCAGTCTCACCAGCCGAGACGATGTTTGCCAGAAAGATAAGATCCGTCTTCGATAAGCTACTCCCGAAACAAAATAAGTTAAGAAAGACAGGTTCAACCCGGGAGAGAAATTTATTTAAAAAAATATCAAAATAACACGTCTTGTTGGGAACGTGGAATAATTAAAAAAAGAATTGGTGATATTGTGTACCTAGTAGAAGGACCCAAATACACACATAGGAGACACCAGAACCAGTTACAGAAAAACCATTTGAACGACTCCAACGACGTACCCCAAACAGAAGAAATGCCAATAGACACCATTTTCGGCATGTTCGATTTAGATCCTCCTCAACCAACACCTGAAATACGTCGGTCAGGGAGAAAGAGGAAATTCACCGACCCGTTGATGATCGACCCAAAAAGAGAAAAATAATAACAGCATTTTTAAAAAGTAAAAGGATTGGGGGAGGGGTGTTGTGGGAGCCTTACCCATATCACCATAATGGACTCTTCTCACCGTTATTAGTACTAGAGATTTCGCTGCCTAACTGCAGATCACTCTCGATTTGAACCTCTCCAGGTGTCGGGTAGCACTTCGGCCGGCCGTGTTATCTGCGGCACGGATCTGGCCGAGTGTGTCTCGGTACTTGGAGATTTCCTTCGGCCTCAGGGGGCCTTCCCCCCAGGCTTTTACCTCCTTCAGGAGGGTTGGGTTAATCGCCCGGCGCCTGAGGCGCCCCTAATCAGGGGAATGCCGACGGGGCCGTAGGCATTTTTGGCAAACTCCGGGCGCGTGTGGGCTACGGCCCTGCACCCGGTCCCACCCAAAAAAGGCCTTGTGCCATACATGCCCGTAAGGTGGGGCGTGCATCAAATACCGCAGATCAATCTCGATCTGAACCTCTCCAGGTGTCGGGTAGCACTTCGGCCGGCCGTGTTATCTGCGGCACGGATCTGGCCGAGTGTGTCTCGGTACTTGGAGATTTCCTTCGGCCTCAGGGGGCCTTCCCCCCAGGCTTTTACCTCCTTCAGGAGGGTTGGGTTAATCGCCCGGCGCCTGAGGCGCCCCTAATCAGGGGAATGCCGACGGGGCCGTAGGCATTTTTGGCAAACTCCGGGCGCGTGTGGGCTACGGCCCTGCGCCCGGTCCCACCCAAAAAAAGGCCTTGTGCCATACATGCCCGTAAGGTGGGGCGTGCATCAAATACCGCAGGTCAATCTCGATCTGAACCTCTCCAGGTGTCGGGTAGCGCTTCGGCCGGCCGTGTTATCTGCGGCACGGATCTGGCCAAGTGTGTATCGGTACCTGGAGATTTCCTTCGGCCTCAGGGGGCCTTCCCCCCAGGCTTTTACCTCCTTCGGGAGGGTTGGGTTCATTGCCTGGCGCCTGAGGCGCCCCTAACAAAGGGGAATGCCGAAGGGGCCGAGGGTATTTTTGACAAACTCCGGGCGCGTGTGGGCTACGGCCCTGCGCCAGGTCCCACCTAAAAAAAGGCCTTGTGCCATACATGCCCGTAAGGTGGGGCGTGCATCAAATACCGCAGATCAATCTCGATCTGAACCTCTCCAGGTGTCGGGTAGCGCTTCGGCCGGCCGTGTTATCTGCGGCACGGATCTGGCCAAGTGTGTATCGGTACCTGGAGATTTCCTTCGGCCTCAGGGGGCCTTCCCCCCAGGCTTTTACCTCCTTCGGGAGGGTTGGGTTCATTGCCCGGCGCCTGAGGCGCCCCTAACAAAGGGGAATGCCGAAGGGGCCGAGGGTATTTTTGACAAACTCCGGGTGCGTGTGGGCTACGGCCCTGCGCCCGGTCCCACCTAAAAAAAGGCCTTGTGCCATACTTTCCCGTAAGGTGGGGCGTGCATCAAATACCGCAGATCAATCTCGATCTGAACCTCTCCAGGTGTCGGGTAGCACTTCGACCGGCCGTGTTATCTGCGGCACGGATCTGGCCGAGTGTGTCTCGGTGCCTGGAGATTTCCTTCGCTCTCAGGGGGCCTTCCCCCTAGGCTTTTACCCCCTTTCGAGGGGGGTTGGGTTCATTGCCCGGCGCCTGAGGCGCCCCTAACTAGGGGAATACCGACGGGGCTGAGGGCATTTTTGGCAAACTCCGGGCGCGTGTGGGCTACGGCCCTGCGCCCGGTCCCACCCAAAAAAGGCCTTGTGCCATACATGCCCGTAAGGTGGGGCGTGCATCAAATACCGCAGATCAATCTCAATCTGGCACATCTCCAGGTGTCGGGTAGCACTTCGGCCGGCCGTGTTATCTGCGGCACGGATCTGGCCGAGTATGTCTCGGTATCTGGAGATTTCCTTCGGCCTTAGGGGGACTTCCCCCCAGGCTTTTACCCCATTTCGAGGGGTGTTGAGTTCATTGCCTGGGAATGCCGACGGGGCCGAGGGCATTTTTGGCAAACTCCGGGCGCGTGTGGGCAACAGCCCTGCGCCCGGTCCTACCCAAAAAATGTCTTGTGCCATACATGCCCGTAAGGTGGGGCGTGCATCAAATACCGCAGATCAATCTCGATCTGAACCTCTCCAGGTGTCGGGTAGCACTTCGGCCGGCCGTGTTATCTGCGGCACGGATCTAGCCGATGTGTGTCTCGGTACCTGGAGATTTCCATCGGCGTCAGGGGGTCTTCCCCCCAGGCTTTTACCACCTTTCGAGGGGCTTGGGTTCATTGCCCGGCGCCTGAGGCGCCCCTAACAAGTGGAATGCCGATGGGGCCGAGGGCATTTTTGGCAAACTCCGGGCGCGTGTGGGCTACGGCCCTGCGCCCGGTCCCACCCCAAAAAAGGCCTTGTGCCATACTTTCCCGTAAGGTGGGGCGTGCATCAAATACCGCAGATCAATCTCGGTCTGACACCTCTCCAGTTGCCGGGTAGCACTTCGGCCGGCCGTGTTATCTGCGGCACGGATCTGGCCGAGTATGTCTCGGTACCTGGAGATTTCCTTCGGCCTCAGGGGGCCTTCCCCCCAGGCTTTTACATCCTTCGGGAGGGTTGGGTTAATCGCCCGGCGCCTGAGGCGCCCCCAATAAGGTGAATGCCGACCGGGCCGTAGGCATTTTTGGCAAATGCCGGGCGCGTGTGGGCTACGGTCCTGCGCCCGGACCCACCATTAAAAAGGCTATGTGCCATACTTGCCCGTTGGGTGGGGCAGTCAACAAATACTGCAGATCAATATCGGTGTTATCCGAACAGTACGAGACTTCTTACCTTTTCTATGTAACTCTATTTTTCTTGTGTAATATAATCTGTTATCTAATATCCGTGTTTGAGTTTTCATTAGTGACCCTTTCGGAAGCCACAACAATTACAGAGGCAGTCTCTATACGTCAAGAAAAGAAGGGAGTAGACGAATCGCCAGCGTTAAGAATTGCGTAGATGCAAAAATAAGGGAATCAAGGAATACACTAAAAACTGTAAAGAAAGACTAATTGTATCATCGTCTATTTTACAGGACGTTTACAAGAATCACTATATTTATATTTTTGTTTCAACTAATGTCCCATAAATGAATTGGGAAACTTTACATGCAATTAATATTTGTACCACTCTTAGGTTGTGCAAACATTATTTTTAGAAGCTAAATCATTACAGAAAAGCTTAGAATATTTCCGCTCAAATAGTAAAATAACTTGTTGAATAGTTAGATAATAATTAAATTATTGTTTAAATAGTTGAATAACTTCTGCACGAACAATACATTTCTCTATATAAAACTTTAAAGAAAACACCTCACATAGTGTAGGGGTTAGCAAGATGGATAAGCAGACCATTGTTTGTGCGTTCGATTCTCACTGGTTGGTTCTGACTTTCGGCCTAGTGTTACCGCTAAACTAAGCTATAATAGCTTTAGGATTACTCTAGTAAGGAGTTTGATTCTACTGAGTTTTTAATATTTCTGATCTTGTGCCAAACAAAGCTTAGTAAATGATTTTATTATCTTTAAAGGAAATAGTTTATTCTATTGCACATTACAACAAGTTAGCAGCATTCCCTTTTTGTCGTTTTTTTTTCCTTGTTTTTCAATGATAATCGGATAAATGAACATTTTTAGTAATCGATGTCGTTACAAAAATTCTTTTTGCATATATTTTAGGGATGTTAAGAAGTTCTCGGTCAAATCAGAAAAGTAATATCATTTTAACTGAACTTTTTTGAAAGAGTAAAAAATAAAACTTGAGGAAGTGTTTTGAACTGTGGATTGAATATGTTGTCAAATAATAAAAGTGAAGTATTGTTGGCGACCGTTGTTGAGGGAGACCCGAAGGCTTACTTTGCAATAGCTACTACAGCAAGGTGTAGGAGAGGGCGCAACTCCTTTTCTTGGATTGCTCCACTTTAGCCTTTATACGTACCTTATATTGCTGAGTGTTAAGCAGGGAGGTATCAAGTACCATTTTAAAAGTCTTTGGTATGACGCGACCTGGTATTGAACCCCAGTCTTCCGGACCATTGGCGAACAAATCTTATGTTTGTCATGAAGTGTAAGTCAGAATGATGGGTAATGTCCTAGAGGTAGTTTGAGACCAAGTCTTTGATTGGATTATAAAATGTCATGTAACCAAAGGACACTAAGGAGTTAGAAAAAAGATATCGTTTCACTTTTGCTGGTTAATTGATTGTAGGCCGCAATGGATGATGAAGAAGTGTTGTCAGTAAAATAAAGTGAAATGTCCAACATGAAAATTGTGCCCAAGTTGTTTGGATTCCACCATCGAAGAACATTTGGGGTTGCAAAAACGAACAGAAATAAACAGAAGCGACAAAATGGCGTACGAGACACGGACAAAGTGACACGATAGAAGAGCCTAGAAGATGGGCGTCGGCAGACTGACGATCAAAGTAGAATAAGAAATCTAAAGTAAACATATAACATATACCCTGAAAGGGTGTGCAAGTACATTTTATGGTTCTCTTGATCCTTTCCTGCTCGGGTCAGGCTGAGAACTTTTCAACACTTGTACTTCAAATTACTGAAACTTAACGGCCACACACGTGCGCGTGCATACGCTAATACACACTATTGCATACATATGTATGTATATGACAGTTCATTGTGCTGTGAGACAAAGTTGTCCTTTCACCTTGCAAAAATCTCGCCCTTTTCTGTAATTATTGTTTTGTTGACGAAGTCTAACAGTTGTTCTGGGTGATTAACACTTGTCCCAATACAGCTATCATCTTTAGGTAAAAACCTTTGGGTCATTAGAGTCTGCAAGTGTTTGTAGTTCAGCCACTTTTGTTAGACAATGTATTTTTGCGTTCTCGGCATTTCTGTCAAAGAAGTTGACTGCATTTTCTCATCTTGACTTAACAGACTTAGTATTCTTGCAGAGCATATTATTCCTGGCTTGATTTCTTTTGTTAATAAGCTCTTGATCTTAAGATACCTTTTACACGATTGATTTTAAGGCATTCCACTTTTCTTAATATACCTGTTGGAATTTCTGTTAGCCTGTCATTTAGGCTTGGTGGTCATCCCTGACTCTGTTGATTGTGATTATGTTGGTAGCGAACTTCATTAGCATTTTGCCTTTCCTCATTCTCTACCACGCTCGTTCTTTGGTAGTGGACTTGATGGTCAGTTCGGCAATTGAATCCTCTCATCGTTCTTGTGTTCAGAAAGTCTAGCAGATAACGTTGCCAGGTCATGATGTAGTTGATGAGGTGCCAGTGTTTGAACCTTCAGTACATCCAGGATTTTTTGAGGATTTACTTGTGTTTGAAGTAGGTGTTGGTAATAGCCAGCTGGTGTTGTGTGCAGATGACCAGCAGCATATTTCAATTGGTATTATCCTTCCCCATTCCAAACTTACCAAGAACCTTCAGA
Source organism: Sepioteuthis lessoniana (assembly GCA_963585895.1). Lineage (NCBI taxonomy): Eukaryota > Metazoa > Mollusca > Cephalopoda > Myopsida > Loliginidae > Sepioteuthis > Sepioteuthis lessoniana. The sequence goes on along the minus strand of OY757906.1, from coordinate 72,330,416 downwards.
CATATATTATGAGACTGGCTAACTTGAGTGTTAAAGTCTTCAAGAAGGACGGTTTTGTCTGTATTGGTGATAGTAAGCAGCGATTAGGTCACCCAGTCGGTTGGTATTGTAGAATGCACCGATTGCTTCTCTGCTGAGGAGTACCCCACAACGAGTGTCCTGGATATGAAACTAAACAATCTGATGGTGAGGTTTCAGTAATGCTGGAGCTTTGAGGAATGCGGAGTACACATTCATTACTATCGTTCCCAGGTCCACTCTGGCCCTTAGTGATAGCACCTGACAGGGTTCTATCTATGGTTCAAATAGAGCTAAACTGTGTACTCATGCTAAACTGAATTGTTTGAAATAGAACTGTTTTGACATTTAACTGTGTGTAAACAAAAACTATACTTATACCAAAACTGAATTGTTTGAAATAGAACTGTTTGACTAAACTGAATAGCTTGAAATAGAAATGTTTTTGACAATTAAACGGTATACTTATTTTAAACTGAATTATTTGAAATAGAACTGTCTATTTGCGTAAAAATGGATTTGGCATAAAATAACCTACAAAGGTTAATATGCCATAAAACCCAAATAGACAAACAAACAGCGATTAGGATATAAAATCCACAATCGACTAATGGAAACCTCAGCTCTGTATGTCTGTCACTTACTGGTTTGGGATCCCCAGACATACTTCACTGAAAACTATTCCAGACCGAAAAAGATTCACTTTTGTTTGAAGGTTTCCCACTTCAGTAGGTGCGGCCCATCTCTTCTCTGATGTTACTTTCGGCTAATCTGAACTCACCCAGAGCTGCACTGTCAATGTTGTATTTTCGGAGCTTCTTAGTTATTATGGCACTTCTCTTTTTGAGTCGGTTTGAGTTGTTCTTATATTTCATGTTGCTAGATTGAAGTTTTGTGGGACCTTTTTATTCTGGGTGTCATCCTACCAGTATAGGAGTATATGTTTCGCTCGCAAGGTTTTTTTTTTATGCATACGGGTTTTTCAGTTGCTTGTGTACCCCTTTTCCTTATCTGAGAAGGCACTAAGCTGGCAAGGATGGTCCAAGACGAGATCCGCATCTTAGTGGTCAAAGTGACCGATCAGAAGTATGAGAAGGCATGTACATCCGCCTTCAAATGTTGGCTTTTTGTCAAGGTTTTGTCTTCTTTTAAATGTAAGGGCTAGATGTCCGTTGACCCAGAAGAGGGTTCGTCCACCCTTAAAATTATCTCCTTAGAGTTTTAACTGTTTTATTTTTCTTCCTGAAACCCCATGAAAATATTGATCATAACTGTTCCAAGGAGACTACCCATAGTAATTACGTCAATTTTCTGGTATGGTTAATATTTTCGTGGGGTTTAGGAAGAAAAACTATTTGAAGCTAACAAACCTCTTTATTATACACGGTATGTTGACAAATCACTTGTTATGTTCTCGTCTTGATCAGAGAGCAGACGACTTTTTTTTATTCAATCAGCCAATAACTTCCTGCGTTGAAATTTACCTGTGAATTTGAAAACTGCCTTTCTTTTTCTTGTTGTCCTAGGTGAACGCACTAATTTAGGTTTTCTAACTTCTATCTACCGTAAACCTATATCAACTTGTTCATATACACACTGGGAATCATTTTGTCCCTTAAAATCTAATTGAAACCCTAGTTCATCATGCATTAATGATCTATTCTAAGTAAAAACTTACTCATGAACTCAACTTCCTTAAAACTGCTCTTAAAAAATGGCTATCTTGAGAAAATTACTTGAAACATCAGATGCAATTCTCTGCAAACACTAAATTTGGCCCTGAAAATACCCTGTATATCTTAAATTACCATAGGTAAGAAATTGATCGAACAAATTAAAATATCCGTCAACCGTTGTTTCAATGGTGTTAACCTATGATTTGTTCTTAAATCCAACGCGCTTTTTTCATCTAATCTCAAATATTGTGTCCTTTCATCATAAACGTTTCTTAATCTATAAATTTCATTGCAAATGTGACGTTTGCTATATTGGCCGCTCTACCCAAAGATTGGAAAATAGAGTAAAGCAACATTGATATCTCATCATATAGTTTAATCACCTCAACTAATTAGTTCAATCAGAACACTGCTCCTTCTTCTATTAATCAACCTCTATTAGCCAAAGCACTTTTCGCTAATTCTTATAACCCTAACATGGTTACTATTCTTGAATTTTCTAGTAGTGAATTACAATTGTCATTGCTAGAGGCACTCTATATCAACTAAATATCGACATACTCTCTTGTAAGGAAAAGTAATTCTACAATCTTCTTTTGTTAAATCTTACGAATTATACTGCAACCAAACCTAACTTAGTCAAAGTACTCCCCATAAAAAGCGTACCAATCCCTCCAGGTAAACGGGTTTTTCCTTTGGATTTTTTTCCTCTGTCGTTAACTACCTTGATCTATTCCTCTTAATTGCTTGCTTGTCACGGGGTTTCTCTGACAAGACGTGACCAAACAAAAAGGTCATTTTTTAGAACTCACACTGTATGCTCTACTTAAAGCTAATCTAAACTTTTGCACGTATATATATATATATATATATATATATAATTGAAAAACTCAACGACTCATTATTTGGCTTTTATGAATTCATTTCATCTGCTGACTCAATAAGAAGAATAGCCTATTCAGATAGCTATCACCTAATTTTGTTATTATATATATATATATCTTTTTGCTGAGCCGTCTCAATACTTTTCGTCAGCAGTCTCAATACTTTTGGATCGGTAGGTTTTGAAACACAGAATTCGGCAAATACAGCACCTGCCAAACTCCCCGCGACTTTTTCTCCGGGCCAAAACTGAAACTTCATCTCTCAAGTATATTTTAAGGGTATTCTGAAAATCAAAAGAAATTACAATGGCGCATCATTACATCATATCAAAGGAGCTACGAAGATGCTTTGATCATGGAAAACTTACGGGAATTAATGTGTTAAATGACAATTTTAAGAAATCTGTCTTGATAAATACAGCATCAGTTTCACTGATTTAATGCATGTATGTCTTTGCTGGTCGGTCAACACTAGTGTGTCCATGTGTAGCAATCTGTAGCAGGCGGTACATTGGAAATCATTTTTAGCAATAACAGCTTATGTTTTTTCAGCACTAAATTTCAAACGTATCAGCCATAGATTTAACCCTCTGTCACCCTTCAATTTTCCTCGATTTTTCCAGAAGAATGTGAGGATAAGCGCCGGAGTGACCATTTCCCAATTGTGATTGATAGCGTGCACCCTTTGGAGAAATACCTTTCTCGCTCGAAATTGAAGTTAAATTAGAAGAGTTTAGATCTCTAAACCTCAAATACCGCATGCAAAATGACATCTCTATATCTACCGACCACTTAACATTAAAACTAATAATGATAACAAAAAAATGTATCCCTCACAACCCCACCTATTACAACCTGGACAGACCATAGTTCACTAAAGAATGTAGAGAGGCTATTTGTATCTGGCTGTTTGTATCCGGCTGTACATTTTCTGAGAATGCGGTTGAGTGGCATCATCTCGATTACAAATAGTAGTGGTGATTGTGCATCTCCCTGGAATATACATCTCTGAATTTTCGCTTCAGTTAAGCTTTTTTCACCTGCTGTCAATTCCACTCTCCTGGTTTTCATGGTTTTCTCGAAAAAGTTCATGATATCGTCTGATATTTGGTACATTTAGAGGCAGTTTTTTATCCAGCTTTGCAGGACAATATACGTGTTGTGGTCTTCAGAAAAGACCAGTGGAAGAACAACTCAAACAACGGGTGATAGGTGAACGTTATGGTATTAGCAGAAAAAGGAAGTCATACAAAGGAAGTACTAGCCGTTCTCGGCTTGTCAAATGTCTCGTAAGAAACGAGAAGTTGTCTTCCCCGAGCGAGCTAAGCTCAGCGAATATATTTAGGTTGGACGAGTCCATCTTTAGGGTATGGTAGGATATGTCCCCATAACAATATGTCTTTTTAGAGTTAATCCACGCCATAGCTAAATTTTTTTGTCTCATCTTGCACTCGTTGAGGATGTGTTGATCAATGTATCGTACCTCTCCTGTGCCTCTGGATCATTTGCGGCGTCCTTTCTGTTCCCTGGGAAAAAATTCGCGACTGGTGACCGAGTCGAAAATCTCTTCGCTTATTTGTGCTGTTAGTATCTTCCACATCATAGGCACGTTATGGGTCTGTAATTGTTTGGAGCGGTTCCTTTGAGGGGGTCTATCTGGATCAGTGTGGTCTTTCTTTGGTCATCCATTCGTGTACTTTTTTTTAAGCATCTATTCATTTCGATCGCTAGTCTGTTATGGATGGAGGTGAATTTTTTTTACCAGAATCCATGTATGTCATCATGACTTGATGCTTTCCGATTCGGTATTTTTTAGTGTTGTTCTGAGTGAATCGATGTGTATTTTCACCTCCGGTCCTTCTTCGAGTCTTTCTAACTCTTTTTTTTCCATGCTGCTTAACCATTTGGCTTTTTGTTATATTCTCTTGATTGCCATATTTTGTTCCAAAATTGTTTTGCTTCCTTCGCATCCAGTTGTTCGTATATTTTCTTGTCATCTCCTCTTACTTGCCAGTAGAATTTTTTTCTTAATTTTAGAAGGTCCAGTTTTATCTGTATTGTTTTACCCTGTCTCTATATCATTTTAGTCTTCCTTTTTTTGCTAGTACTTTCTGATTTATTTGCTTGAGTTTTATCGTCCTTTTTTCTTGTGTTGCTTTTTATTTTTTGTCCCAACATATTCCGGCGTTTTTCCTTTGTTTTATTATTTTTGCTTGTTGTCGAAGATTTCCAGTTGAATTTCCCGTTCTGGTTTTGAGTTTATGTTAGTGTTTTTTAGGGGGATCCCGATTTTTTCACAGACTAATTTCAGTCTTGCCTAGGTTAGTTCGTTCAATTTAGTAATGTTTTAAGTTGCGATATGTGTTAATAATTTGTTTATTTTTTCAGTTTCTGCCTTAACTGTTCCCCAGTCTTAATTTATCAACAATAGTAATCTAGTCGTCTGTTCATCTATAATTCTCTTTAAATCTTTTATCTTCATTTCTTCTTTTTGTGTTAGTGTTTGTTTGGGTGTGTGGTGTTACGATTGTAATTAGTTTGCGATTCATTTAGGTTGGAGTGTTCGTTTTTCGGTATTTTGTGTATTGGTGTCTTGTCTTGTCCCCAATTTATTTCTTGGCGTATTTCTAGTATTTCAAGGTCAGAGAACCAACCATTCTTTATTATCGTTCTAACTTGGGCAGCGAGTCTTTAGCTTGTTGTTTAAAACCTAGCTCATTCTTGCCAGATCTCTATCACCATTTTCCTATACCCTCTATCTGTAGGGTTGCTCCTTTTGTGAGCTTTCATACCAGTATTAGCCGATGGTTTTAAACTGGAATCTAATTGACTGCAAATCTCCCCAGGTCTCCAGGACTCTTCTTAATACTCTGACCGAAATCAACAATAATGTAGTTGGATGGTCTCCCCTCGTCCTATTTCTAAGTCCTCCAGTCTTTGTACCAAACCTTTGGTGACTGTACCGAGCGCATCAGTTACCTTTGGTATCATCATCAATTTTATATTCCTAAGATTTTTCAGTTTTCGAACAAAGTCTACTTACTTAACTCTCTTTTCCCTTTCTTTCAATTTTACCCTGTGGTCAGCCGGAACGGCAAGTCCACTATTCGTCAGTTTCTCTTTTTGTGGTTGACTCTCACTAGCTCTGGTTGACTGGTCGAGATTAGATGATCCGTTTGTATCTCAAAATCACTGAGAATTTTGTGCGTCTCATTTTTAGGGCGGATTCTGGTTTATGCATGTACCATTTGTTCGTATGGTCGAATTTAAACTTCTTGCAAAATTCCCAGTGGATCATTATTATATCCTTTGTGAGCTTTTTACACTATTAATAACTGGTGGCCTTCACTGAACTCCGAATTATCACAAGTTTCCTTTGCTCTCCGAGACTATTCTCAGTATTCTAATTCATTCTAAGTGTACTATGGACTGGATAGCCTCAACTCTTTCCTTGATTTCCAGTTCTTCGTCTCTTTCCCAGATTATTTATGATTGTTTTGGACACTCTGATTATGATTTGTATATGTGTGAACTGCATACTCTCTGATTTTTTTCAGTCATTTTACAAGGTTCATATATTTTCGCTTTTTATTAATTTTCCTACGTTTTCTGTTGGATCGCTGAAGACCTTGAGTTGGTAAATTCTTGTTAGTTATTAGAAGGGCATTGCCTTCTGGTCTGGATTGCGTGACCCGTATTAATATTAAAATCCTTAATAATTTTCTGTCTAATTTTCCATTACAGATTCTGAAAATGAAGTATTTGTCTAAATGATCAAAACCTGCATAATTTGCACAGTTCTCTGTTGATAACTTTTTTCATCCAGTGATAAATCTTATCTGTTCTTGCTATTAAGATATTGCTATTGTTATTCTGGACTGCTATTAAAAGCGATCCGGTTTCTCTTCTAAGGTTCTTTTTGCGTAGCCTTTTCCTGTTTGTCTCGTACGCAATTTCTTTAGTTTGTCTCCGGAAGTATCCATCTTGTTTTTCTTTCAAGTTTTCCCTCGTTTTCCTGTTTGTTTTTGTGTTATTTCTGTTGATGTTTTAGTTCTTGGCTTTTGTAATTAGTCTGTTTATGTTCTTTTAAAGTCCCTGATTTGCAACATCAACTTAATCTTTAATCTTGGGATGAGACCTCTTCCTCCTTCTGTTGTAAGATAAAATTTGTCAACATCACCCATAGATTGCATCGTATCAGTTTTCTCTTTATGTTGTCCACGTTTTTGAGCTCCTCTCTTTCCAGGGTATGGAGTATCTTATAAAGGAGTCTGCCCAGGTATCTATTCTACAACAGAACTTATTTTCCTTGTTTTGCTGAGATAATCATTCTTACTTTTTCTTTCATATCACTTTGCTTGATGGAATCTGCTTCTAATATTTGTGGTTTTCTTTTTCTCTGTGTGTTATGATACTTTCCTGATTAGGTGATTGAATTCCTACAGTTCTCTTTTTTTAATTTGATAAACATAGTACATTTCTCAATTCTAAATTTCATTCGTGTATCTTTGCTGAAGATTCTAACAGTTGGTATTAGGATTTTCAATACATTTGTTGTGGAAAAGTGTGTAAAGGATTGAATAAAACATAGAATCTACATATTCAATGAATTTTGTTTCTTTATGTTGAGTGAAAATTTGTTGAAAAACAAAAGTTACAGTGCATTTTCTTATGAGAAAAGGTAATATTAGTTAGCGTGTAAATATCTCCCAATATTTACATTACAAGAAAGAAAAGTTCACACATTCAATGTATTGTGTGAATATGTCACTATGTTGCGCGAAAGTGTATTTATGACGTTAAGATGTAAGTGTAAGATAAATTTAACACCAGCAGCCGGGACCGTAGGGTTAATATAAGCGTACCTAAGTAAACAAGACATCTTCGTCCTGGAAAATAATTTAGCACTGATGAAATTAAATACATTCTTGAAGGAACAGAATGTTAAAATTTTACTCAAGAGAAATAAAGACGTAAATTTTTTGTATAAATAGAAATGAATCTATAACCCACAAAAGTTTTAACAATATCATCGCTTTACTTATAAGGTAGATATAAGTAGTCTCGAAAATAGAAAACAAATATATTGATTTATGTATTTCGCCGACGGTATTCGAGGGTAACGCAAAGGTTCCCTTTTCAATTGCTACTACAGCGAGGTGTAGTGGGCTGGTTTATGCCAATGGGACATTGGCATAATGATTAAAGTGGTCACTAATGGTTCTGGAAACCAGGGTTCAATCTCACCTCGAGTCATACTAAAGACTCAAAAATAGTACTTGATGCCTCCTGGTTTAAGGATTATAAGGTACGAATCAAAGGTAAGTGGATCTGTCCAGGGAAAAGACAATCGCTCTCCCCTACATCCTCGACAACAATTAGCCAACTTACATCTATTATTCTAAATGGTTAAAAATGTATCCTTAACAAACTAGGATGGAAAACATTTCTTAAATTATTTTGGGTTTTGATTTTTAAAATTTTTGCGAAACAATTCAGATATTATCGTTTGCGATCACAAAGGAATTTTAAAAAAGGCTTCATCCTAAACGAAGACGTTGATTGGTCGATACATGTAAAAATACAAATACAAAAGTTACTGCTTCTCGAGCCGATTTTGCACACAATTTAACACTTAAAAAAAAAAAATGGAAATCAGTTAATTTCCGTAAATTTTTGTTCTTGGTAAAAATCTTGACATTATTCATGTTGGGATTTTGTGAATTTGTAGCCTCTAGTACGCTTTCCTGAATGTAATTTAACTATCACGAATTGTTGTGGGGATAATGAATTTCCCTGGCAGATTGCTCTCTCTATCGTAACTTTGAGGGTATCTGCTTCTTTATATTTCCATGTATTAGTAACTTTCATTTCCTTCGAGAATTCTGATACTTTCTTGGTTGGATAGTTCAATTCCTTTTAGTCTTTGTCGTCCGGCTGTTTTCCATAGCTCTCGCGTTGAAGTTGATTATTTGTTTGGAGATTTTGAACGTTTGAAAAGATTCTATTATCCAAAGTTGTAGGTTTATGCCGACCGTTTTCCTTTTGTTTACCAGTGCTATGACTAAATTTTCTCCTTGTTTTTTTTTGCTATTTTTAAACGTTGTTTTATATTCTATTGATAATTCGTGTATCTACATTATTTGATGCATCCTTCATGTTTTTCGGAACCAGCTCACAACTCTCAGGCGAGTAATAAATTTCTTCTTTAATTTGTGTGGTTAAGATTTTCAATACAATTGTCTGACATGTTATCGGCCTGTAGTTGCCAGGAGTATTTACTTTTTAAGGATATTTCTGGATCAGAGTAGTTTTCTCTTTTGTTATCTATTCGGGAGTTTACAGGCGTTTGCACAGTTGTTGAGCTAATCTAATGTGAATAGAGTTATATATTTTAAACCAGAATCCATGGATCAAATCGCAGCCGGTTGCTTTTCAGTTTGTACAGTCTTGTGAGACACTTGTTAAGATTCAAAATGTATTTTCGGTCCTAGTTCTTCTTTGATTCATTGTAATTAGTTCTTCATGTTCTTTTGCCATTGCAGCCTTTATGTTATGCTCTTTTTTTGCAGTTATTCCTGTTTATTCCAAAAATATTTTCTTTCAGCTGTTTCAGTTCGTTCATTCATTTTGTTCATTCTCCTCCACCCTGTTTAGCTGTAGTTAGAATTTGCTTTGGATTATTTAGGAATGTATTATTTTGTTTTCATTTTTCGATTCAGTGTTTCTATCTTTTGTGTCAGCATTCTTTTGCGAATATCTTTTGACTTATTTATTCTAGTCGGACTGTCAACTGCTTTTGTTCTATATTGTCATTGTCCATCGTGTCCTTGTGTATTTTTCGTTTCTTAACCCTTTTTCATAATCTTGTGGCTTTAAAAAAATGTTCCACCAGTCTCATTTCTAGCTTTTGCTTCTGTTTATTTAAGGACTCCTTATTTAGATGCCAAGTTTTTCACTGTCTACATTCACTTGAATATTTAATTCTGTGATGTTCTTTGTTGGGATATGTTTTACTAATTCATTTACATTTTCCTTTCTAATTTAACTTATTGATTCTTTAGTGACGGTAAAACTTTTCCCCTTCAGTTGTGATTTAAAAAAAATATCCAATTCGTTTCTTTCCTCTTGTTTTACATTTATTACAGTAGCTATGCTGTTGTGTTCAGTTATATTGTGGCTTTCGAAATATTATGTTTCAGATTTTTTTCGTGGCTGTTGTTTAATCTTGCTGAAATTAGAACAGCCAAAATTCGCATGGTGGCTATCAAGGAAGCACCTGCCGATAATAACACTCAAATCCATAATTTGAGTGTCACGTTATTTGTAATAAATTACGACCTCCTTATGCATTGTATATTGTGACTATCCTAGACTCAGGGGTTGTTGATTACCAGTGTTTCTGTTATAGTGGTCAAATTGTATTCTTTCTGGGAAAAATATCATTGGTGCTTTACCAATATCTCCCCCCCACACACACATACATAATAAAAGTTTAGAATTTAGGGACGTATAATCTATTCAATATTGGAAAGTATAAGACAGTTTGTGGAGGCTAATAACTTGAATGTATTTTGATTAGGATGATTGTATGTATTTACGGACTGGTAAAGGATTTCATTTACATCAAGTTTTAACTTTATTAATGTTCTGTTCTATCACGTTTGACAAGATTGTTTAAGGAATTCTACTACCTCTCCACTTCTCAAATTGATACTTAATCCATTTAATCTTTCCTGGATTATCAACAATATATAGATAAAATCTAAAATACATTAAAATGGTAGTTTTACAGAAATAAAAGACGTTTCAGAATCCATTTGAAATAATAAATTCGTAAGTTAATGAGAATTTGACAAAGATTTATGTGTTTTTCCCTTGAATTTGCCATCCGACTGACTGAAAATATAGATTTTTTATTGTCATTAGAATTTTCACTCTATACAAATTTTCCCCACCAATTTGAACTTAGTTTTTCACTGAAGTCTGAGTGATAACGAGTCTCTTGAGATCTCCAGGACACTTCTAAGTAATCTAGCTGATCTTAACAGTGCTGTGGTCTGATCTACATTTTCCCAAATAGTCTTTTCCAGGTTCTTGAAGAATGTTCCAAGGGCACCAACTACAATTGATATCACCAATACTTTCATGTCGTACATGGTTTTGCTACACTCCGACGAGATCCAGATAATTTGCTTTCTTTTATTTTCACTTAATGGTCTGCTGGAACGGCGAAATCCAGAAGATGACAAGTTCTTTTCTTTTTGCTAATTAGTACTAAGTATGGTTTTTTGGTTTTAGTGATCAGTTTGAATCTCAAAGTCCTAAAGAATTATGCATCTCATTTTCTACGGCAATTTATGGTTTGTGCATATACTATTTGTCAGTATGGTCAAACTTTAATATCTTGCACAATTCGCAGTGAATCCCCTTTCCCACCCAGTCGTGTCACATCTTGTACTCCTTTTGTTCTTGTTTTCTGCATTCACTTATCATGTGATTAACCATTTCATCTCTCTACAGTTGCCAATCTTCTGCATTGTATTAATTTTTGCATTTATATGATTGGTTCTTTTTGCATTATTTTGTGTTGCTGTAGAAAAGATTCAGTTTATCTCTTCAGGTTTCTCATTTATGTCTCGTTCATTTCATGTACAATTCCTGTTTGTTGTTTAAGTTCCTTCCCATTTTTGTTTTCTTGATTTTTTATAGTTTTTTTGTTTGCACTCGGGTTATTTTTGTTGATATTGCAGTTACTGGCAACTGTAATCAGTATTTCTTTGTCCTTTTTATTATATATTCTTAGGGTCCCTAAATTGTTATATTTAAGTATTCTCAATGCTAGTGAGACCTTTGCCTACTTCTGTTTTTGACAAACAGAGTTTGTCGATGCCATCTCTATTAATTTTCCTGTCCATCCATCTGAGTTTCTCTCTTATCTATTTAAGAATGGTCCAGGTTATCTTACAAGTGAAACTGCCTAGCAATTATTACTTTGATGAGGTATCTGTTGTAGAGTTTGGTTTTGAGACGTTTTATTATTCTTCTGAGGTACTCCTTTTATAACAGGATGGGGAAAGGTCGCCTTGCAGAACACGGGGGTTATTCTTGGGGTTGTATCCTTGTCTGGCTATCCCAGGAAAATTTTGAACAACCGGGATTAATCCACAATTCGCCCACGTTGTGATTTAAGATCCGGACAAAGAATCAACCATTAATCGTTTTAGTGATTAGACATACGCTTCCACCCATAAGAGAAAAATAAAATCAACCATAAACAAAACAACACAGCATTGCGATAGTGATAGTATTTTGTGTATATTATAGAAATCATCATTTATCCGCTTTTTACATAATACAATTCTTTCAGAGACCGACAGGTATTAGCTTATTTCTATTTTTCACTTCGGAAGTTCAAGGCCAGTAGCTTAGAATCGTGGGAAAGTTACGTCTACCTTCAAACTCGGTCAATTTGTTTTAAATCTCTCTCTTTCTTTTTCTCATCTTGTCTCCCGGGTCTCTCCTGTTCTGACTGCATTTCGCTACGTCAGACCTCGACCCGTCTTCCAGCTAATCTCGTCTCATCACCCGGGTTTCACATACTTTGTCTGACTACATTTCGCGTCGTCAGACTTCGACCCTTCTCGTCTCTCGATCTAATTTTGTTTCTCTTTTTGGTTTAATTTATGTATTTTTCAGAGCTAAGTCAGGGGTGTGTGGGGATTATTTCAAAGGCCACCCAAATTCCTGAGCTAAATCTAGCTTCAGAAATCGTTTGATTACTCAGTTAACTTTTGAAATGTTAACATCTGTTCCATCAACTGAATTTTAAAATCTTTTGGAATAGTTACAATTTTCGTTTGTTAGCGAATAATTCCAGTATGACAGTTCTTTTGACACTTCAAATACCGAGCAGAAATTTTCATGATAAAATAAACAATACGTTTCTTTCTATACAGCCCGTTCAAAAGCTTTATACACTCTCAGCGTATTTTCTATAGTTTCTAAAATCCGTATTAACTTCGTCCTTTTTTCTGAGTATTAAACCCGTTCTGTCGATCTCAGAAATTCACTATGTTACACTTTTTACTTTTTCTTTCATTTCTGTTCGTTTGATGATGTCTGTTTCCATATGAGTATTTTCGTTGGACTATGTATCATTATCAAGTCGAGCTATTAACACGAAGTTCCTAACTCTCTCTTTCTCTCTCTCTCTCTCTCTCTCTCTCTCTCTCTCTCTCTCTCTCTCACGCCGTTCAATCCCTATCGTCTATCACTCCTGACAGAACCTCTTATCCAGTGTAAATCTTGGCTGGTCAGCCAACACTGGCTCATACATGTGTGGGAGTCATGGTTCGTCTTTACTTTTCAAGCGGTCTAGCATTTTCATTTTACTTGTATAATTGTAAGATAGATAGCAAGTGTCTGTACTGCTGCTGTTTTGTTGAGTGCTGCTTCCGGGACTTATTCAAAATATCACGTAGTAGTCTTGTGAAGTTCTTATCTAGCCTTTTCTCCATGCTTTTTGTTAGAATAAAGGTTGTGTATCCATACAGTAGTACCGATACAGCCACAGCTTGAAAGAAATCTAATTTTACCGATTTTCCATATGATTAACTGCAAGTCAACAGCAGTCTATGCCTTTTCAATGTGTATGATGATTTTGCTTTCAGTGGATGAAATATTACTGCAGAGGTATGTGAATTCGTAAACTAATTTCAAAGACTTGCCACTTACAGTGATAGTTACCTCTTGTTTAAAACTTTATTTATCTCTGTTAACTCAATGCATCTTGCTGCTAGCTCTAGGCTATGTAGCAAGTATTCGGCTTGGGCAGGTGTATTTCAAGAAGCGCTGGATCATCTTCATACTTTAGGCGGGATATTGTTTGCTCCTTGCCTTTTTTTCATGTGAAACCATTTTCTGCTATTTGATCTATTGATGATCGTAGTACGAAATCTCGGCAGATTATCCATAGAAATGATGCTAATATATCTCTTTGCAATACCCCAGTGACGAGGTCAAAGAAGTCGGTGCTGCCATCTGGAGAGCGAACAGTTGCTTTTGTCTTTTTGTAAAGCATCATTATAGCCGTGACATTTTCTTTGGATCAACCAAATGCTATTAGTATTTATTCCATCTTTTCTCTGAATATGGAATCGAACCCCTTGGAGAAATCTCTGAACAAAAGTGTCCCCTCAAGATTTTTTCCGATGATTTGATGAATAGTCATAATTTGTGAGGTTGTGGATTGATTTCTCCAAAAACCATTCTGATATTTTCATACAATTTTCTCGATATTCGGGTTGAATACGATTGAGAAGCAGGACATTATAAACCTTAGCAGCTTTAACTGTAAGACTTATGCTTCTGTTATTTTATTCCAAGGTTACCTTTCTTGGGAGAGCAGAGGATATAGCCTTTTGTCCTCTATGGTGTTTTGTCTATACACAAATTTACAAAATTGAAGTAGTTGTCAAATTTCCTTATCATCCATGCTTCAGTTTGTATTTCGTCGAGGCATTTCTACCTTTAATTTTTTTCAGTATTTCCTCAGCTTCTTCCTCCATAAACTGTTCAAGTTAGGCCATTGATAATTTCTTCAGTGGATTTATCAGTGATTTCAGGAGTGTTTCCAGGCAGATGACTGAAATGTTCTTTCCACTTCTGAAGTCTTTCTTCTTGGCTGACAGCTTTTAGTTTTGCTTTTAAGGCGCCTTTCCCTCCGCTCACTTTATTTACTATCTGACATACTTTTCTTGAGTGTCTGTCTCCGACTATATTCCAGATTTTATTGATTTGGCTTTTAATGTATTCTAGTTGTTCTTTTTAGTATGTTTTACTTAGTTCTCTCTGGGCTTCCTTGACTTTGAGCACATTAGTGCTTATTGGGTTTCTTTTATTAAGTAGGGTGTTTTTTTATGTTTTCTCGTTTTTCCCTAACTCCCATGGACCTCTACATTTGGTTCTTTGTTTTATTCTATAAACTTGGCTGCTGCTTCGATGTGGCCGGTAATAATATTTTCATATTCTTTATTTGGAGTATGTCTTTGAGATGTCTCCCGAAGATTATCAAGCTTGTTACTTAGAGTTACAGTATATAAAGTGCTTTTTTCCCAATTGGCAAGTGAAGATCAGTCATATCATGAAAATTAATGGCTTTGTTTCTAATTTCTGCGTAGACTCAGATGAATCTTTGCTGAGACGATTCTGTTATCAGAAGACACTCTTTCAAAGTAGGGGTATGTTTGATAGTTCAAGGCATTTTTGTCTCTTTCTTGTTTATAAATAAATAATCTAGCAGTACTTTTGAGTTATTTGGGTGGGTGTAATCCATAGTTTTCCTTTTCTTTTTAAAATCTAGCGTTTAACCATACAAGTCGTGTAGGTCGTAATTTTACCTTTAGTTTTTTTTTTTCTTTAAAAAATGTATCAACGAAAATCAACAATGACTGACAAGGATTTATCTACAAATGAAAATAAATTAATGTTATTAGTACCTCTGGTGGAAAAATAACAACAAATATGACTCCGACAGCTTGAGAGAGAAAGTAATACAGGGATCCATATGCATAATTAATGCCTTTGCAATACCTATTTCAATAAAGACTTAAAAGTTTTGTATGTGATCATTAAATTTTAGCAAAGCCTATTAAGTAATAAACTTTTGTTTATTAATTCGTTAAATCAATGATCGAAAAATAAGGTAAGATTATTACGTGATAAATTCGAAAAGAGTTGAACTGAAGTTTTTTTGAAATAACATTTATGAGTTGCAATTGATAGTTATTAGAACAAATTTGGATCTGTTGCTTTGTTGGTGGAATAAGCTGTATCCTCTGCAGAGGAGGTAAGACCTCCCCTCAAAAATTGTGTCCTTTTTCCACACAGTACTGCATTTTATTATGTGGCTCCAATTCTGGAGGTCTGAGGAATGCGGAATACCCTTTCATAACCAGGTTCAATCTGACTCAGAGTGCTAGTACCTGTAAGGGCCCGATCAATGGGTCAAATAGATCTGTTTAAAAATTTATTCGTATTTGATAGGACTGTGAGGAAAAAATCCATAGAAACAACAGCACAAAAAATGTAAATATGAACGTTCAATAAACATGATTTCCTAACCATTTGACATAAAATAACCGATTTTGATTTTACTTACTATCTCATTTTGCTCACTATTTTATTTTGCTTACTATCTAATTTTGCTCACTATTTCATGTATTGATAGAAATAGTGAAAACAGTGAAATAAAATCTTAAGCGTTGAATAAATAATCCAGTTAATATTCTGTTTGAACATTTTATTCAAATCCTGCAAGTGATAATTTGATATTAAGTTGAACATTTTCAAATAGTTTGGCGAATATCCATTCATCAAATACTCAATTTCTGCAATGTGACTCATTTATAATTTAAATTCAATACAGATTGTTATATGTCTTTTGTAGATGTGGATAGTTTTCAACGATTCTAGGATGCTTGTTTACGATACATATACAAGTCAGCTTATCGAGCCTAAATCAACCCATTAAAATAAAAACGTCATTACCTGCTGAGCCACAACACCTAGCATACGTGAATTTCAGTAATTTGTGTTATTCATTTCGGCTGACAGACGCCATGTTGGGCGAGCGACCCGGGAATATCTTTGCCGGAAATGATCTTCTTCAGTTTGAATGTTTAAAAGCCTGAAGGACAAGATGTAATTGGCTGACCAAGTGAGGTTAAAGGTCAAGTTAAGATAGGAGTCCTGGGAGCATTAATTTGAAGCAATCATATCCGATTATTTTGAATATGGGATACAAATTTTAGGATGCCGCACTAAATGATTGAGGACACTCGTAGGACACTTGGGAAGATGACTTTAGAAATATACAGGCATAAACGAATGAAATTTTATACCCATCAACACAATCTCTCTCTATGTTTATATATATATATATATAGGTGTGTGTGTGTGTGTGGGGGGGTTGTAGGTCTTGATTCCGCGTATGGATATAGGG
Source organism: Sepioteuthis lessoniana (assembly GCA_963585895.1). Classification (NCBI taxonomy): domain Eukaryota; kingdom Metazoa; phylum Mollusca; class Cephalopoda; order Myopsida; family Loliginidae; genus Sepioteuthis; species Sepioteuthis lessoniana. The sequence goes on along the minus strand of OY757906.1, from coordinate 72,313,833 downwards.
GAGTGCAGTATTACAATAACAATATGAAATGACTGAGATTATCCAGAAAGTTATATTGTCTGATTATCTGAATATCCTGTAAATGTGAAACTCTAAGTAGCATTATATGATTTTGATTTCTATCTTATACTTCCTATATATGTCTCATACTGCCTATCTTATTACTTATGGTGATATATTTAAATACAGTGATTATATATATATATATATATATATATATATATATATTCAGACGGAAAATAAAACTACAAGATCCTGAAGGATGATGCCGATTTTCACCTGAGCAAAGTGTATGTTGGCGACTGGGTGCAGTATAAATATTATTGATACACTTTATTCTAGAATATGTACCCAATTGTTCAAGAAATAAGAGTATCTACTGTATCAGCTCTTGGACATGCTCGTTTAATTTTGAGTAAATTTAAACACGTATTTAGGGGGTTGTGATTTGTTTCCCATTGGTGTATATATATATATATATATATATATATGGATATACGTATGTTTTGTATAACTCATAGATAAGCGCACTAAAAACAAAATACGGGAATTTTATTTCTAGTGGAATACGACACAATCAAAACGGATTTTATTAGCTATTATTTATTTATAAACTCTTCTGTACTGAAACTGTCACAAAAAAAAACAAACAAAAAAAACAGCACTTCTGTTGCCAAAAATATAATTGAATGGAAAACATTTGAAAACGTTTTAATCTATTCATTTATTTGTTTATTCATTTATTTTCAAACTCTTCAGCATTGAAACACATTAATCAAAAATAAAATAAAGTAGCATTAATATATATAAGAAGTGTACTAATTTTTGGATTGTTATATATTCATACTTTTGGTGACAGAATTTCAGTGCTATAGAGTTTAGTAATAAATAGTACTTAATAATAGCTGTTTTGATTGTATAACATTCACCTTGAAATGATAAAATTCAGGGATCTAGAAGAAAATGAACTTTTACAAAATATTATTCGGTGTGTACTTGTTTATGGGTGATACTGTAGGCGTATATATATATATATATACACACTTAGGTGAGTCAAAAGTTTAGTTACATTTTTATACGTGGTACTTTGCAACGCATATATCATGTGACTAAGTGTGACGGCAAAATTATTAAAATCCCAAGACGGGAATTTATTTTTCGCACGTGTGAAGATGGGGCGGTCTGGCCCTTGATCCCTCGTAGAATAAGTCCTTGTTCAGAGTCCTTTCTCGGACATATAGGAACTGGTATATTATGTGGGGGTTAATTTGGGGCTAGACTGGCAAGGGGTTTCCAAATTTCACATTACACACACACACACCAGGCTCTTCCTACCCCTAGGATAAAGGAAGGTATGAGCCTCTAGGTTTTGATATAATAATATTAACTATAGTAGTCGACAACTTCGGTTTCCCGTATAATATTTTTAAAGGAAAGAATAGGACAATTTTGGCGAGAATAACATAAGGCGAAAGAAGCTGAAAACAAACATGAAACAGTCAACTTGACAGCAAACAACTCAATGAATAAATCTCAACACGTGGGGACATTAAAATATAACAATCTTTTTAATACACACGCGGACACACATATTCAACGTGTCGGCTACATTATCAGCGGATAATGCATAAATATAAATGTCTTTCTTCCTTTTTTCCTTTTCTTTCGTCTTTCTTTAAATTGAGAGAGAGAGAGAGTAATTGCAATGCTTAAGAAGGGTGTAGGGAGAAACAGTCTTAATGTTTACTTATCTTTTGATGGGTTCCTTCGGAGAGTATTTTCTCTTTTACGGGCTGGCGAAATTTTACATATATATAGCTCTGGTTTGAAGGCATAGGTTCTTCTTGTCCAAGATTCAATTTCGCTTCCTCACCCGGAGTCTTGGCATGAGACTCTCCCCATCTGTTCACGACGACATTTCTCTTCAAAACTGATATTCTTTACCCCTATTTCCGCTGACGGAAGAAGGTGCCACTTCCGCCTTAGGGTTCTGGCCAATCATTTCGCCTCTATCTCCTTCCTTCCCCTGTCAGGCGATTCTTTAGGACTACTGTCTCTTTCACCCGGTCACAGAGTGCAAACATCTGTTGGCTTTCATTATGACCTGGATTTATTACTTCGGCCGCGAGGAATTGACCTAGATTCTTATTCCTCTCTTAACGGTCATTCTTTGGGCGGCCTGCTAATTCAAACACGGAGGGGTAGGGGATATTCCTTATTTCTCTTCTCTCAGTAGTAGGCCACGTGACACTAAGCTACTCGTGGTGTTATAGTTATTGCCGTTGGATATGGACATTTTGACCCAAGTTCAATTCCTGAAGAAGGCTGTTTGCATTTCAAATAGCGTTCATACCCTTGCGAAAGGTATGAATTCAACTATTCTTCCTCCAACTATGGATAGATAGCAGGGTAGACTGGGCTTTTTAACCTTGGTACGGAAATGTCTGGGATATGATAACTTTGATTCCAAACCTGTTAAACTCCACTTATAAATCTATTGGAGAGCTTGATGTGTGGCTTTTGTTATATATTTTGTTTCAGGTTTATATAAGAAAACTCGCATATAGAGCGTATACAATGTAACTGGAAGAAAACTCAACCCCAAAACCGTGGTTAAGTTTTCTTCTGGTTACATTATATATAAGGATTCAAATGGATATATACCTGCCTATATTTGTTTGATAGGCTTCTGCTACCAGATGATGGACTTCCTCGCTATGTTCAATAATGAAGGTCCAACTCCTCTCTTTTTCTGTAGACTCCGGCAGTAAATTCGTTGACCATTTTTCATCAGAAAGAATAACCAACAATCTACTAATGTGCATGTCTTAATTTATTATTTCTTCTTTATATAATTTCCGTAAACATCGCGGAGTTGTTCAATGGATGGAAAAATTATACCCACCCATCATTATAGATGTGTGCCTGTTGATGTCTCTGAACTAGCTAAATATTCTAACTATTTTCCCAGTGTGGTCTGATCACATAATTTCTTAACTCAATCATAGCGATGGATTCAAATCCCTCCTGGAGCCACCATCTATCACTCACACCAAGTGATACTGCGGTATCTTTCTACACAATAGATTACTCATTTAAATCAGCTACTATACATATCAATAATAGATCTTAACAATCTATTATGTAACATATTTACTAAATGCCTCCATTTTTAATGATCGACAATCCTAGTGATTACTGGATGAGTTTACGGAAAAGTTATTCTAAAGCTTATTCACATTTATTGATAGTGAAAAAAACTCTCCCAAACAAGCAAAAAACAACCCCCTCCCCCACAACAAACAAACAAACAAACTATATTCTAACAACCAAACGGAGTGATAAAGAAGTATTTTTCATTTAGATTGTTCTGGCCGAATCTGTAAAAGTAGCAAAAAACATTTTTTTAATTTATTGTTCACCTAACCAACTTTCACTCACGGTTTTCCTTTTATAATTGTGTATTGGCTTGTGTATTGCAATCTTAAAGATGCTGTAGCTTATTTTTAAGTAGAAAGATAATACCCGACTCTTTATATATCTCTCTGGCCATTTGAAGAAGCCACCTAGCGATGCATTGACTAACAGATTAGTTTTCCTAATAATTGATAGCGGATCCGATTTTCTCTGGATTGAGAGGAAAGTTTTGTTGAGTAAATATTTGGTTGTCTCAGCATATGGGAAAAAAACATACAATTTTCCTAATCACAACATTTCAAATTAAAAATTTAAATGGAGACATATCCTCAGAGGAGCAACTTATATAAAAAGTAATGATGTATCAACTGCTATCAAGATGTCTAGATTTACTGGTGCCAATTCTTGATATTTTTGATCGGCAGCATTTTCTATACTCAATGGTGTCTCTCATACTCATAATCTGTGCCACTTGTTCTTCTTTTCTGAAATGAAGATTCATCTCAAAGGTTTGAGGACATGTAAGATATTAAAAAAATATAACTGAGTAACTTCAGACCATACCAAAAGAGAACTTTCAGTGGTGCTTCAACCAATGAAAAGCTCGCTGGAATAAGTGTGTTGAATCCTAAAAGGACTATTTTGAAGAAAATTAACGTGTAATTCATTGTTCATATCTTTCTTGGTGAATACAGCGTTAATGTCAACACATTTTGAATATATCTCACATGCTCTGGTGTAGAAGAAGAAGGAGGAGGAGGAGAGAGAGAGAAAGAGAGAGAGAGAGAGAGATATCACATGACAAAAGTAACATAAAAGAATAAAAGCAATCTGCACTCATCCTGTTCCAAATTCCCAGGTTTATGACAGATACCAGTAAAAAATCTGGGCAACCAATAAGAATACTAGATACCATATAACCATGTGCAAGCAAATATCTGTCATCAGCAAATAAAAAGTTGGATTTAAAAACAATGATTATGATCTAACATTTTCAAGTGAATAACATTTTTTTACATTAAATAACATGGATTTTTATGCCTTTAAACAAATAAACTAAACCAAACCAAACTAATGATAATTAAATATGATAATGAAGAGAATCATGACAAAGATTTTACCATCTATTCCAAATTAAATGAATAAAGTTAATTGAATGAAAATCAATCTCAGATGATCAATGGGAACTGATCTGATGTGTAAAGGGAATGAATGATATACATAAATAAATAGATAAATAAACAAGAAACATTCGTGGAAACTTGACTACAAAAATGAAACAATTTTTTTAAAAGTTACCTTGTTGATGGACCAAGAATCTTGCATCCTCTGGAGAACTGTAATATGCCTCATCTTCTTGTGATAAAGCTCAAGTTTTGGAGCTTTGACGAGCGTGAAATCACCCTTTTTTTGTCATTGCTCGTAGGTCCACTCTGAATTAAAATGTTATTACCTGTTAGAGTCAAATAAGAAAGTATTGTCCTGTTTAAAATGATTGTGAAGATACATTATTGACCCAACTGGAGACAATAACAGTCAAACTTATTTGGTATAAAATTTTTAAAAAAGTTCAGGAAATTCATATTATAATTATCTTATCCTTCAAAGTTCCAAAGAATTCTTTGATACAGACGAGTAAAGAAACATCAAAATAAATTAATCTTTTTAAGAAAAATAGATATCTTGTGTGTGTGTGTGTGTGTGTGTGTGTGTGTGTGTGTGTGTGTGTGTGTGTGTGTGCACGCGCATGCACTAATTTATATGAAAGTTCCTGTTATTTGAAGTAATCGCAACTAGATCCCAACAATCAGATGTAGTTTATGCCGACTGCATCTCTGCAACGAGATGACACTAAACTGCATTTGATGGTGATGCTCCAGTCCTGGAGCTTTGGGGAATGTGGAGTATCCCTCCATAGCCATGACTACCAAGTCCACTCTGACTCGGAGCACCTGTTAGAGTCTCATTTGTGTCCGATAGAAATATTTAATATACTTGAAACCATTTTACTATGTGCAAGCAAATGACTGATGTTAAACTGAATTACTGGCATTACGTAGTAGTACTTGTAACAATTTAACTGTATGCTGATAAAAATATTTATGTTTGACAGCAATACTTGAAACTACATACCGGTGTGCTAATGAAATTATTAGTGTTAGATAGCAATACTTGAAACATTTAACTGTGTGCAAATAGAACTATTAGTGTTCGATAGCAATACTTGCAACCATTTGTGGGCAAACTAATAAGGTCTAACTAATTTGAAAATAAAATTACCAAAGAACTATTCACTTACAAATCCTCCCATATATATATATATATATATAATCAGGATTTGGCATTAAATAACCATGAAAAGTTAATATGCCATTAAACCAAATAACGTAATCCTTAAACAATTTTTAAACAGATCTATTTATTTTGATTCTGTAAAAGAAGCAAAACAAATAGATCTGTTTGAAAATTTCATATTTTGTTCAATGTATTTTCTTTTGTATTTTCACAACGTCTTCACCACGGGTACGATCTGATAAAAAGGCAATTTTTAAGCGCAGTAAAGTTGGTTTAAATTCAGAGTTTTCTTTCTCATAGATTGGTTGCCTAATTATGACTAAAGGACACAGCCTACCCTACTATTTACCCAGAGGTAGGGAGAGGATAAAAGGCGAATTCAAACCTTTTCTAAGGACCTTAGCTCGAAGCGAAACACAAACAGGTTTTGAATTCGTGTCACCGATTCCATTTTTCACGACGCTAACCGTTACGCTATGTGCCCCCTCCCACTGTGCAGCATATTTTTTGTCTCCTGTTTTTGTTTTCGCAAAACTTTTTTCTATTACCTCTTGTATTCGAAAGGTATTATAGGAAAATGAAATCGGTGATCTATCGTTTTCTTCAATTGCTTTCTCAGGCAACTGCGACCCACTGTTGACGTAAAAAATAGGCATTAAAACAGATTTTTGTTATTCAAATACTCATGAGAAATACTTTCTAAAAGGTACTGGTCTAAAGGATTATGGAAAGTGCTACTCCAAAGAAAAGTTCAGGCGATTGTTTAGATGAAACAATATTATTTCTGACATTCCTTTACTAAATATATTGCTTTTCTCTACTTATATTTTCTTTTTATTCTATTTCGACCAATTTGAAAGTTATTTCAGATTGGTGCAAGAGACTTACGAAATTAAAACGTTTTCTTTAATCAATCATTATGATTGCAGTAAACTTGGGAGTAAATATAAGGTTTGGCATGGATTATTGTAAAAAAGAGAGTATAACTATTCTATGATGTCAGATATCATCCCGAAAGCAAATGGAATTGAGTACAATGGAAAATAATCTTAGATGACAAGTTGTTCAAATTAAATGTATTAATCATTTCACAAAGAATCTAATCCCATCAAATTTGTTACCTACGAAGCAATAACACAAACTATAAATGCTGTTGGTTGGTGAAGAGAAATAATTAACTCTGTCTCTACAAGAAGTCACTCTGTCTCTGATTTGAACGTTAAATGTAATCTTTACATTTGGTTCAAGTTTCATAGTGACTATTTTATTCTTAAGTAGTTTTTCCACACCAATAGAAACAGGTGGTTTTCACTGGTGAAGGGATCGCAAGTTTTCTCCGCTTTTCAAGACTAAGTATTGTAGCCAATTTCAATTGTGCTTTTTTTTAATTTTCCTTTATTTTATTATGTGATCTACTGGAATACTCTTTGCGAGTTTTTCCCACCACCGTTGGTAGTTTTTCACTGGAGTCTGAGTGAAAGCAAGTCTCTTCAGGTCACCGGGACTCTTTTGAGTATTCTGACCGATCTTTGGATGGTCTCAATTCTTCCTCTGATTTCCAATTTTCCAGTTCCCTTTCCAAGCCTTTGAACACCATTCCAAGGGCATCAATTACAATTGGTATTACCGTCACCCTCATGTTCCCCAGCTTTTTACTTTTCAAGCAAGGTCCAAGTATTAGTCTACCTTTTCACTTTGTTTCATTTTCACTCAGTGATCCGCTGGAACGGCAAAATTCATTTGACAGAAAATTCACTTTTTTTTAGTCAATTACCTCTTGGTCAGCTCTCTGGTCGGGACTTGGTGATTGGTTTCTATCCCCAAATCCCAGTGAAATTTATGTGCCTCTTTTCTTGGACGAGTTCAGGTTTGTGCATATACCATATGGTCAAATTTCAATCTCTTGTAAAATTCCCAGAAGATCACCTTTACCACTCTGACGTGACTAGTCTTTAACTTTTTTTTTGCTCGTTTGTTGCATTTGCTTAATATATGATTATTTTTTTCATCTCATTCTCTGCATATCATACACTTGCTATTTTCTTATGTATTATCAATTTTCGCTTTAACATAATTGATCCTTATGGCGTTGTTTTGTGCTGAGTTCCTTCCTTGTCCATTTTAAGGATGGTCCTGTGTATTTTACGAGGAAGACTGCCCAGGTGTTTATCTCTTCGATGAGGTTTCTGTTGCAGAGCTTGGCTTCGAGAAGCTTTCTCGTTCGTCTGTGGTATTCTTTTCTAATTTTTTCCTTCACGTCAGCTTGTTTGATGGTGTCTACTTTCAATAATCCCAATTACTTGTAATTTTCCTTCTCTCCAAGCATAATGATGTTTTTTGATTCCGTCAGCAGTTTCTCTTTTCCGACTTTTCATTATAAAAATGGTAATGCCAAATTCCATTCCAATATCCCGGTTTAATTTTCTTATTGTTTGTATCGGGTATTTTTTCTCCTTGCAAGTTTTCCACTTTCACTCTATGGTCTGATGGCATACCAAAATTCACTTGAGGATAAATTCTTTTCTTTTTGATTATAACTTGGTCTTATATTCTGGCTTAGATTGGGTGAACTGTTAACATCTCAAAATCTTAGATAATCTTATGTTTCATTTTCAAGAACAGATTCTGGTTTGTGCATATACCATTTGTTTATATGATAAAACTTGCAGAATTTTCAGGGGACCACCTTTCCCATCCAGCCATGCCCAGTCTTGTATTCCTTTTGTGCTATTGACCAGTCTGCTGGGGCAATAAAATACACCGACTGTGCCTCTGCAGGGATGTAGAAACCCACAACGAGTGTCCAGGATATGACACTAAACAATCTGATGGTGAGGTTCCAGTAATGCTCGGGCTTCGAGTAATGTAGAGTACCGTTTTATTACCATCGTTCCCAGATCCACTCTGACCCTGAGAGGTAACACCTGATAGGTTCCGATCTATTGGTCAAATAGAACTAAACTGTGTACTTATACTAAACTGAATTACTTGAAATAGAACTGTTTTGACAAGTAAACTGTGTACTTATGATAAACTGAATTGTTTGAAAGGGAACTGTTTTTGACATTGAAACTTTACTTACGCTAAACTGAATTGTTTAATATAGAACTGTTTTGACATTTAACTATTTGTAAACAAAATCTGTATTTATGCTAAACTGAATTGGTTGAATAAGAACTGTTTGATTAAACTGAATAACTTGAAATAGAAATATTTCTGATAATTAAACTGTGTATTCATGATAAACTGAATTGTTTGAAATAGAACTGATTATTTGTATTAAAATGGATTTGTCAATTAAATAACCTACAAAGATTGATAAGCCATAAAACCCAAACAACCAACCAACCTTTTGTGCTAGCTGAATTCGCTTATCATATGATAAACCGTATAACGTACACTTACTATTCAGCGTATTATCTATTTGTGCTTTATAATTATTATTATTATTAATCAGTATCTGAACCCTTAGAAATTGCACTGTGAAGCAACCAAAAACTCATTAAAAGAACATCTGTGTAGGTCCTGATCTCAGCAAGAAATTATCAGCTGTTGGTACACTTTGAAAAACAGCTAATGTTTTCAAGCCATTACAGGCATCACGTTTCGACTCAATGTTCTATTTGTATGGCAGTCAATCAGCCAAGTTGTGCCATAGATGCTGATTGTCCCAAAGGACGATCGCATTGAAGAAACTTCGAAAAAAAAAACCTCAATAAGTTGGAAGGACTGGTCAGCGATTGCTAACGGACTGGTTGGGAAGCAAAGTGCCTTTTGTGGAGGTTAGATGTAGGTGGTTTACGGTTCGTTTTTTGGGCCTGAAATATTTGGGCAATGATAGAGAGAAGAAGAGGAAGTCATCAGTAATATTTCGGATGCGACAAAGAGAACATCAAGGTAGCTGTGGCTCAAAGGGGCAAAGCCATCGATTAAGAAGAGTATCTTGACGCAAGTAGAGCTTTTGATCTCCCCGGTTCAGTCATATGGAAGTTGGTATACACTGTTGAAAAGCCCGAAACATCTATTTCAGCAAATTGCTGTAGATTTTCATAATCAGATAGGGTATTCCATTCAAGCAAGGAGCAGAACTGCATTATAAATAAAGAGCAGAGAATCTGTCAAATTATGGAAGTAGTTGTCCCAACGGACTACGGCTTGGAAATGAAGGATGGGAAATTAGAAACTACAAAGATCTAGCACAAGAACAGAAAAAGGTGCAATAGCAACGATGTACGTTGTGCATACGATAAGTTTCCAGACTTTTTTCGTATGGGCATTTAAAATTGTCGTAGACTCTTGAAAAATTCAGTATCTTATTGCTATACACCTTATAAGATGACTGACCAATTTCTATGATTTCAGGTTCAAAGAAACAGCTACAGCAGCAATTGGAATACACCATATTAAAGACTGATTGTAACAGCTGGTAATTTTCAAAAATGCAATCTGACACCTTAGAAGAACGATATGGAATAAAATTCTGTTTTAAACTTGGAAAAAATGCCACAGAAACGTATGAAATGCTTCAGACTGCTTTTTGACCATCTTGCATGAATCGAGTATCAGTTTTTGAGTAGCATAAGAGATTCAAGGAAGGCAGGGAGTCTATGAGGGATGATGAGAGGTGTAGGAGGTGTAAGGAAGTCAATACACCAGAGTTGATTGGCCTAAGAGTTAGTGTTAGGGTTAGTGTTACTATGTTGAGGTTTTAAGGGAGTTCAGCAAGAGATTCCGTCGGAAGAGGCCAGCACTCTTAAAATCAGGTCAGTGGCATTTCCACCAGGACAATGCACCAGTCCACAACTCCATCCTTGTCACAGACTATTTGACCAAGATGGGCATCTAGACAGTTCCTCGCCGTCTCTATAGTCCAGACCTTGCTCCCTGTGACGTTTCGTTATTCCCTAAGCTCAGAGGCTGTCGTTATGAGAGAATTGAGGAGATGAAAGAGGCTATGACAAAGGTCATTGACACGCTCACACAAGAGGACTTCCATGGGGCCTTCCAGAAGTTGTTGGGACGGTACAACAAGTGCATTGCAGCCGGAGGAGATTACTTCGAAAGGAACTAGAGTTTCATGTGTGTACTATCAATAAAAGTACCCATACAAAAAAAGTCTGGAAACTTATCGTGTGCACCTTATCGTATGAAACTTAACGTATGTAACATTAAATATCTGCAACGTAGCCATGATTTACAAAGGAATTAACTAACTAAAACGGTTGACATTCAGAGAGAACACTCATCCTGTTCAAAGTACTAAGAATTTTCATTCGAAGTGATAATCAATGCTATTCAATTATCTAACATTTCCAGCTTGAAGAGCTATCCATAAACCTAATGAGTAATGTTACATTGAATGTATATAATATTTTGGCAAGACAAAAATACTTTTTCCTTAACAAGTTTTTGTCTTTTATCCGCTGAATCTTTTGTTTCAAAATTTAAATTGTATGAAACAAGATTTATCATTTACATATTTTATATTACTTTATGAAGTTGATATTCTTCATAAGAAGTTTTGCAAATAAATATGTTTGTTTTCTTTTTTTTTTTTACGTGAATACAACTTTAAGAGATTTATACCTATATCTTGTTTTTGTCTGGATGGTTCAGGTTAACAGAAACTTATAGAAATCAAATTTTATTCCAGGAACGGATTTCATGATAGAACGGGATATTTTTGGATGGTCGAGAGATTGTAGAAGATTCTGGTCGATATCATATCACGAACTGAGAAAAATACGCCAAAAAAAAAAAAAGAAAACTCTTTTCAGATCTAATACTCGTTCTGATATGAGAAGGCGATAAATTAACATTGATCAGATGTTTTTCCATCAAGGTGGCTAAATCCACACACCCCAAAAAATCAGTCTTATTACTTTTAAGCACACAAAATTAGTCTTATTAGTTTCTAGACACGTTCTGTGGGTGTGTGTTTGAGACCAAAAAGACTATTCCTGTGTTGCTAGAGCTCTTTTACTTCCCTAAAATCTTATGACAATTTCCGGTTACTCCAAATCAGAATCCAGCTTCCTTGTTCCCATTTGGGAACTGCTGGGAACAGGTAACGACAAACGAGCTGAAGATAATGACCACTGAAAACTTTCAGAACTATTTCTAATATTTTTGTGGGTGTATAGCTTTCCAGAAGTTGATACTTTTTTCCACCCACTTGTTACTTTCAAGAAAGACCTGATAATGAAACTATAAAAAGATTAAAGCGATGAAGACAGAATAACTGTTTTTGGAATTATACTTGTAACATTGGGTTGTATTGAAAGAATTAGTAATTGTGATGATACACTGCTGCTAATGATTTACCAAACTTGAATGATGATCTCTGCAAAAACATCAGCATACAAGAGAGAGAGAGAGAGAGAGAGAGAGAGAGAGAGAGAGAGAGAGAGAGAGAGAGAGAGAGAGAGAGAGAGCAACTGAAAAATAACAATCACACGCGTCAGCAATGAAACAAACTCACATTCACAGAGTAAAGTAACTGCACGGCAACATTAAAATAAATGCAATAAACAAAACGTTTTTTAAAACAAACAAACAAACAAACAAACAAACAAAAAAGAACAAAGGGAAAAACAACAACAGGCGATAATATAAAAAGGAAACAAGAAAGAGAAAAACATAAAAAATCAAAGTAGTTTTGAAGGAAGGACTTGGAAAATGACAATAAATCAAGTCGGCACGCGAACAAATGAAACCATGACAGATACTAGGATGGGGAGGGAATTCCCGGCGGACTTTTTTCTGCAGCGGCGGGATACGTTCTATTTTTGCTGATGACTCAATAGTTATCTTGCGTGAACATAACTTGTACGGCAGCGTCAGATACCGTGTGGAAAGCACATCATCGAGGTCCATTCAAAACAGTGAAGTACGGACTACTTTTTTATTATTCAAAAAGGAATCAATAAAACATGCCAAAGTACCTACAGTTGGCACACAGACGAGTGAATTCTTTCTCTGACAAGTGAATGCACATAAGTGAAACAAAAAAAGCCAAAAAACACCCCAAAACATTGGCGCATGTGGACATGTATAGATTGTCATGAACACACATCTCTCTCTATATTTGTGTGTGTGTCTCATTATATATATATATATACATATATGTTTAATATGTGTGTGTATATTTGTGTGAAAAAAAAGCTGTACAATATCGGTCGATCTTTTAGAGCAATACACTGAAATTCTCTAACCTTGAGAATCAAGCAATTTCCAGTCCAATTGCGTGTTAATTTTGTAGCGTCTTCGCAAAAAGCTGTCATTCAATCATCTAAGTTCTCAAATTAACGCAGGTAACAATGGAATTCTAATTAGAATCCCTCACTACATGGATAAAAGTCTCATCAATATCACCAGAGACGACTGTTAAAACGGGAATCCAAAGGATTCATAGGTTAACATACACACGCTCACACATATTCGAGGAAGAATCTTTTTTAAGAAAAAAAAAAAAAAAGATTGGCGTTCATTTCATGTCTCAGGAGACTGTCAGCATGACCATCTTTACTGAAAGCTGCATCCACAGACTCCTGTACTTATGCTAAACTGAACCGTTTTCAATAGAACAGATTATTTACATAAAAATGGATTTGGCGTTAAATAACCTACAAAGGTTGATATGCCATAAAACCAACCAAACCAAACCAAACCAGAGACTCTATCTTTACGGAAGAGTCATTGTGTTTCTTCTCCATAAACTGACTTTTCGGTTCAGAATCGTTGTGGCATACTCATGCTTAGTCCACTTAAAAAGACTTTTTTCAATATGCTTCTCCATACATATCACCTATTCTTCTGTAAATTTCACCTGGTTTGCACTTCTCAGCCACAACAAATTTGATGACAGACCTTTATTCAAGCTTGGAGGAGCATTGTGTTTGATTTTGAATAACCTTAAAACAAATATTTTTGTTTGACATTAAAATAAATTTTGCTATAAACAAATTCCAAACAATGCAGAGTTTACATTTATAGAAAAAAATTAAAAAAATCTATTTCTTTTTTTTTTTTTACGAATATATATGAAGTTTGTTGCTGGTATATATGTAGAAATTACCTAATTGTTTCGTTAAAGTAGTTGCCGTTGATGTCTGTCAGTTGTTTTTTACACTGTTACTTATATCTAGCGACATGCATTTGCATGCCGCTAGACGTAAGTGATTGTGTAAAACTTGTCCAACTTAGCAGTTCTTGTTTAACTTTGTATGTTCAACAATTTTAACAAAGAACCATGTTTTATAAGCATTTTAGAGCGCTGTCTTTAATGATATTTATATATAAGCGGTTTTTTGCTGATTGTTTCTTTTTGATAATTAAATTACTTCTTTATTCAAATAAAACAATTTTCTACTTTAAAATTGCTAACGACAATGACCTTTTAGATCTCAGCTTGAATATAAAGAGAAGTCACCAATCTTGAGATTTTTTATTAGCATATTTTTAAAATCTCATCAAATGTAGAATTTCATTTTTGAAATATCAATTTATATTTGATAAAAATAATAATAATAAAAAAAAGACATTTCTTCTGATTGATAGTTTAAAATAATGATCTAAACTTTTATACTCAATAATTACGAATATGAAAACTTCATATTCTTCCTTTTGGATTATTAACAAGTACACATAAAATCTTATTTTTAATATTCATTTAAAAAATTTTAAATGAAAATCTAAAAATAAATTTCTTCAATAGATTTTAGAAAAAACAACAACAACAACAACAACAGCAACCATGCATTTTTAAAGGTATACAAACCCAAAATTAAATAGCTAAAGTACTTGAACCGTGTTGGGGCATAATCTAGGATTAACGTATCTTATCTAATTTATTCCTTTGGAGGTTCTGGACTTTTTTCGTTGAGAAGTCAGATTGATTGACGAATTTATTTCAACGACATATGAACCTGTTTACAGTTATTTCATGCCTAGAGTTTTGGGAACGGTGTCCATTTTATATTTACATTTATTTTTGTGGATATTTTGGAAAGTTATTTGCTCACAATATGATATCAAACATTCCCATCTAATATAAATAATTTGCACGCAGTTGTATAGTTTCAATTACTCTTATCCAATACAAATCATTTATACACAAATATTTAGTTTCACGAAATCATTTTTATTTAATAATAATTTGTTTGCATAAAGTTATATGGCTTCATCTAACGAATAATCCTTATGAAGCAATTAAAGGTTCAAATAGCTATTCTTAATACAAAGGATTTTACAAACAGTTGTATGATACCAAGTTATTCTATCGAATGAAAATAAACATCTATTTGACAAATAGATGGGACCCTAAGAGGTACTACCACTCCGGGTCAGAGTGGACTTAGCACTAATGTTAATAAAGGGTTACACCACACTCGACTTTCTGGCTACTCATTTTAGTTTGACCTTGTATTACATTCTATCCGTGGTGAATAGATTGATAAATACAAACACTTGGCTATTTTTTAAAAGACTGTGAGATGTTGCAAATGGAATTGCTATAGCTGATTGTGATGTTGTTCTATCAATAGGTGAGATTAGCTTTATGTCATCATCAGATGATGGTCTTTTCTAACATTCAAGACAACTAATGGATGTGTTACAAGGCAATACTTGCCTCCATCAAGCAGGTTCTTAATAGGAACAATGAGGAAATTATTCTACATCAGCACTGAGATGCAATCGAATAAAAGTCTGTTAACTGTGAAGCTGTGAATTACTCTAATGAGTTTCTTAACAAGCTCAAGCTGAAGAAAGAGACACAAATTATTCCTCTTAAAAACTTAGATGTTTCTAGTTGGTGTAATGGCACAAGTCTGGTAGTCAAACAGATAATATCATATCTGATTGAAGAGACAATGCTGACAAGCTCTATTGCTGGGGAGGATGTGTTCATTCCAAGAATTCCAATTATTCCCAGTGACATCATATTTGATTTCAAAAGGTTGCAATTCCCAGTCAGGATATGTTTTACCATGTCAATCAACAATTCCCCGGGGAAAACGTTGAAGGTGGCTGTATTACAATTGAAAGATTCCTGCTTTTCCCATGGCCAATTATATGTTGCTGTTACACGAGTGGAAGCACTAAATAATCTGTACGTAGATGTTCCACATGGAAGGAACATTGTTTTTCATTAAGCTCTGTTAAGATTTCCATGAATTACATTTTGTATCTGGACGTATACTGGTACCATCGCAATCTATGACAGAGTAATGTTAAACAAGTTTCTAATGTTGAGTTAAATTTGCCGCTCGAATAGCTACATTATCTTTCGTTCTCATCAAAAGTGTAAATATTCAAGGAAATTCCTTACCTTTCTTTTTTTTACAAAAATTTCATAAACAATCAGATGTCATTACTAATATAAACGGGAATGGGACATGAGGGAAAATTCGGTTATATTGTGTGCATATGGTCATTGTGATGTAGTTCATGTTATCTATTCGATCTTTCGTCCCAGACATTCAAACCATGCGGGGAACTCCTGCATATATATATATATATATAGGTGAACAAAAGTGCTAAGACAAATAGGAACATTTCTTTTGTGCAATACATTTTTTTTTATTGTTCTTTATTAGTTTCGACCTCAGGAGATCGTCAGAAGAAAAAAAAATTGTGAAGAAAAATGTTTTTATAAAATTTTAGAGATGAATTTTAAAGGAGTTGATATACTATAGAAGAAACAACGAAAGATTAAACTGATTACGTTGCATATCCATTCATTGAATGAAAATTATTTAAATGTCTTCAACATATCTTTATATCGTAAACCCCTGGTACTGAGTTCTCGATTTGGAAGATGTTAAACATAAGCACAATGTATTTCGAATTAGCTGTAACTGCTTGGTCAGGCATTTGTTTATTTAGGTGTTTATGTGTCACCTCAAATCTAAAGTTGTGTTTTCAGGGTCGTTTCATTTGATATTAAACAATTAAGGCTTAGGGTTTGAAGATATTTTATCTATTTATCTTCGCGTGTTGTTATTATTCTCGTGATCTTATCCAACGTGTTTGTTTTTTTATTCTTTTTATGATGTCGAACTTTGCATCTTTGTTAAAATTGTGACATTTGAGTGGATATGCTGTTTTATAAGTATTAATTTATTGTAATCCATAGATTTGATTTTGTGTCGACTGTTAGTTTAAACTCAAATGGCTTTTGTTTTCAATGTATTGTTTTTGGTAACGTGTGCAGTCCAGTAAATAACTCACATTATTGCATCAGCAGTTAGACAAAGGCATATATATATATATATATATATATATATATATATATATATATATGATCCTGTTAGGTGAAACCTAGAAAGATTCTTTCTGACTATGTAGGCATTTACAAGTGTGTGTGTGGTGGGGGGCCGTTATTACTAAGAAAATGGAATCTGCAATCTGAGTTCAAATCAATGCTAAGAGGTGTCATGTTATATGAAACTGAACTGCTTCTGATTGCAAGGCTCAGCTTTTGGAGTTCTAGGGTTTGTAGAGTATTTTTTCACTGTCATTGCTCCCACGTACACTCTGACCTGGACTTGTAGTACCTTTGAGGGAATCATCTATGGGTCAAATAGATCTGTTTGAAAATTATTCCAATACTATAGGACTGTGTGCTAAAAATCCTCTTAAGAAACAACTAAAGTTAAATATGAACATACAATAAACTCGATTCTTTAAGTTCAGGACAGAATAAACCTAGAGAGTTGACATAGTCTTAAAATAAATAAAGCAATCAATCAACTGAACAAAAGTAATATATTCAGTATATATATATATATATATATATATGTGTGTGTGTGTGTGTGAGAATTCTTTTGAAAAGTCTTCTTTTCAAAGATTTTTGCTTGAAGTATTAGTTCCCATCCCCGGAATGATTGTACTGAAGATAGCCAGTTGTATGGCGTAGAGAAATGAGGCTTGCACCGTACAGGCTGCAAGCCTCATTTCTCTACGCCATAAAAATTTTCCAAGAGGGGGGCGAAGATCAAGGCAGCTTCGAGCCAGTGTCTTCGAGCCAGTGTCTTCCATGGTGTTACCTAGACGAGTTTGTAGTTAGCGTCGAACTGCTGTAGAAACTCAACTCTGGATTTTTCCTCAGGGTTCACTTTTCAGGATCTGTGAGTTAGACTGTTAAGCAATGGGGGAATCTTCTCTTAAGATGATCGTCCAATATACCCAGCTGTTAAGAACCATCACTGATAAGTGATCGTTCACATCTTCTTTAAATTCATTTGTACAAAATGGACGCAAACTGTTTCAACTGAATTTGAACTCGGTTTGCTGATTTCATTTTCTCTCCCACTACATATATGTGTGTGTGTTTGTGTGTGTGTGTGTGTGTTTGTGTGTGTGTGTGCGTGTAATTACTTTATATCATCATCATCATCAAGATTAAGTCGCACTGACACTCTACCCCCATCCGTCCCTATCATCCTTCGGTTTCTGGTAGGTCTTCTTGACTACATTCAATGTTCACACATGTAAGTCCTTGCTAGTCGGCAAACCCTAGTGCATCCATGTGCAGGAGTCCATAGGAGAACGTTGTTTATGAGGTCATCTTTACTTTTCCAGCATGTCCTGTTCGTCTTACTTCCATGGTTTGCGAGATGGAAGGTGAGTGGCCGTAGAGTTTTGTGGGGTGCTGTTTCCGGATTTGTTCACAACACCTCGTGTTGTTCTCATCTAGCTTTTTCCTCACGCGTTTGGGTAGTGTACTGGTGATGTATTCATATAGTAGTGCTAGCTCAGCCACTGGTAGAAGAATTATCGTTTCATTTTATCAAAGAGATCAGATTTCCGTATGATCCATAGCCTCGCAGTCGTAGTCCACGCTTTCACCAGGAGTATGGAGACATCACTTTTATTAAATGAGATATTGCGGAGGCATATTATCTAGTCTTCTAATTTGGAAGGTTTCCTACTTAAAGTGGAAATGACGTTATTTTCTAAAACACGCGAACTCTGTTTTATTTGCGTTCACGAAAAGGCCAATGCCTCCTGCTTCTTGCACCAGGTTATGACGCTAGGTAACTCCTTGCAATGTCGAAGAAGTCGGTATTGCCATCAGGTGAGCGAACCGCTGCTTTCGTATTTTATAAAACATCGTTATAGCTGTAACAGCTTCTTTAGAGGAGCAGAGACGATTAGTATTAGTTCTATCTCTCCTATATGTATGGAATCAAATGCTTTGGCCAAATCTACGAGCAAAAGTATTGCCTTAAGATTTTTTGCTGATGATTTGACAAGTTATTAGAATGTGTGATGTAGACCGATTTCTTCGAAAGCCATTCTGATTTTTTTAAAGAATTTTCTCTACTTCAGGTCGGATACGCCTGAGAGGCCGCATATTATAAACCTTAGCTATTGTAACTAAGATTTATGCTTCTGTGGTTCTTAATGATTCCGAGGTCGCCTTTCTTAGGAAAGGGGAGGATGCAGCCTTTTCGTCCATTCCTCTATTGTTTTTCACACACAGAAAATTTGTCGATATACTTTATGGATTATGCGAAATTCATAAAGTATGTCAACAAATTTTCTTGTCTTTCATACTTTAGGTAGTATTTCGTCGAGAATCACAGCTTTTCTGCTTTTAATTTTTTTCAGTACCGCGTTACGGTCTTTCGTAACTATCCTTGTTTAATGTCTAGTTAGCAATTAATAATATCTTCGGTAGCTTTAACAATAACACAGGAGGGTTTTGGAGATGATTCTTGAAATGCTTTTTCTACATCTGAAGTCTTTCTAGGTTAGTACTTTTAGTTTTACTCTCGAGATGCTTCTCTTTTCCCCCATTTCATTTACTGTCTGCCATGCTAATCGTGATTGCCTATCATCTACCTAATTTCTGATTTTATCGATTCGGCCTTGAATGTATTTTAATTGTTCTTTTTGGTATGTGTTAGTTCTGTCTGGCCTTTCTTAAGTTTCTGCTTATTGGCATTTGTGGGGTTTCCTTTATTAAGTAATGATGCTGCTTTAATATGTGCGGTAATATATATATATATATATATATATATATATATATATATATATATATATATATATATATCGTCATCCACAGACAGACAGTTTCGTTGTATCACAACTATTCAGTATGGCTAGACGCGTAGGACTCTTCAACCTGGGATTGAAACCCGCCCAACTTTACGTTAGGGCATTTTAAGGCATTATGTAGTAGCTTTCGTTTGTTTACATTATATATATATATATATATATATATATATATATATATATATATATATATATATATATATATATTTATGTATTCTGTAGTGTTACACTAAGGATGTTTTTATAAACTAAATTTTCTTCGAAACTAAAAGATAAGAAGATTTTATTATTTCTAATGGGGCATTATATAATCTCAACCGATGCTGTAGGGTACCATTTATTATTGAGCAACGCAGCCTGGAAAGTCTATTAATGAAAAATCAGTATGTTCAAAAGTAAGTACATCTCTATTATATATTTACACAATTTGATTTTATATTTTTAGAATTTATATTTTAATGTTCAAGAAACTTTTGCGGATTTAAGTAGATAATAATTGGGGTATTAGTTAGGAATATATGAATACTTATATATATATATATATATATATATATGATCATTGGTAGTATGGTCATTGGTATTAATGTTAGTTGTTACATTAATATATATATATATATATATATATATATTACTGCAACCACTAATATTGATACCAATGATCATACTTTGCCAAGAAGACATAGCTGCATTGAGTGGTGTGTCAAAAGATAACAATATTTTCATTACACTATCGGATAAACGTGATGGACTTTAATCTATATGATGAAAAAATAACAGAATTATTATATGCCAAAAGCATGAATAAATTACATAACAAATCATTAATAAAAATATAAACGTTTCCAGTAAGTCAAATAAAAAATCAATTACAAAAGAAATTCTAGTCTTCATTAATTTATTACCATCCTTTAATTTCTAAAATTTGTGGACTTCGAAAAATTCACAAACCTGAAATTCCTTTACGATTTCTTAGATTGGAACTGTCCCCCATAACATCGCAAAAGCTTTAGCCAAAATATTCATCCCTCTTCTAGGTACGATCAAGAACTATTTTAGGTACGATAAAAGACTCAGGAGTTTCTCAAATCAAGGACTCCGATGATATACACGACAAAATAAATAATATAATCATAGAAAAAAAATCTTTGGCCAATTTCAGTATAAAATGATTACACACTAATATTCCCGTAAATAAATGTATTAAAAATTTATAAAATCCTCCCATGATAACCAACAATACATTAACTTTATCAGTAAATTAAATAATTAAAATTTGCACTTTGTGAACTAAACATCTCTTTTTTTTAATATAATTGTATTTTTTCACAAACAACAATTTTGTTTACCCAGGACTTTCTCTATTATTGGGGACCTTGCATGCGTATTTCTCGAGTTTAGTCCCTTTAAATTTGTTATACCCAAAGATTCCAGTTATTTCCGTTATATTGATTATATATTATTTATACATCCACGGAATAATTACCTAAGAAAATTACGGATAAACTAAGCAAAATTGACCCTTTCATAGATTTTACTTTCAAACTAGAAACTAACAATACCTTAACAGTTGCAACAAATTAACCACCCTATCGGTCCGGGCTGTAGAATACGCCGACTGCATCTCTGCAAAGGAGTAGGACCCCCACTCCAACGAGGTGACCTGTTGACTTTGGGTAGCAACCCATAATGTTTGAGGATAAGATCTGAAAAGTCCTTGACCTGGCAACCATGTACTCAAGTGACCTGCGACATTTCACTTTGTTCCTTCCTGGTCTAGAAGGGCAGTCGGAAAGGCCTCATCCGATCAGTCAGCTGGTTGTGTCAAGCCCTTTGCACCAATATTATTATCTCAACTGCATTCTACAAATTACTCATGTGGCAAACAAGAATCCAATCAATTTTTATCTTAAAAGTGTTAGAAAATGGTGGCTGAAAGTCAATTACGTTGGGAATATCAAACTTTGAGTGTTCGGGGAATGACGCTACACTGCATATGATGGTGAGTCTCCAGTCCTAGGATTTTGCGGAATATGGAGTACCCCTTCATTACCATTCTGACCCGAAATGGTAGTACTTCTTAGGGTCCGATCTATGGGGTAAATAGAACAATTCACTCATTTACGAAGGATTATTATTATTAGTTATCTGAAACCATACAGTTGTAATTCTTGAAACTACTTAAACTGTGTGCAAAAAAATGTTTAATGTTAAAATAAATTATTAGTTTTAAATATCAATACTTGAAACCATTTAATTTTGTGCTAACAAAATATAGACTCTTTTAAAAAGGTTATCTACATAAATATTCAAAATTGATGGGTGTACGAATAATTTCATTGTTGACGCTCTCTCTCTCTCTCTCTCTATATATATATATATATATATATATATAGATTCTATCATCCAATAGTTTTCAATGATGAAAAACCTCTGAGTATCCGAAAATTACATACGCATTCTTACATACTTATATTGTGCTCTTATATGTCAACTTGCCCGCATCCCAAATACACTTTCAATATATTTATATATATATATATACTACTTCAGATGTCAAAGAACCTCTCGCGTGTTGCAAGGATGCAAGTCGATCGAAATCTGAGTAGAAATTCTGTATCTTGGAAATGCATTTTCTATTTTGTTTTATTTATTTATCCACTTATTTTAAGTTTTACTTAAACTGGAATTGTCAAAAACATCGATAATCTATGCACACTAAGGGTCGAATTACTAGTATATTTACTACTAAAATTACTTGCTTCATGGATACTCCATTTTTGGCAAACGAAATCATCTCACAGAACCATTATTGCTAAGAAGTAAGTTCTATCCTTACTGAGTGCCTCATACTTCTGGCCTTGATTACACAACGACAGGCTTTATTATTTATCCCACTAGATATGTCGGTCTCTGTGAGTCGTAAGGACGCAAGTTGATGGAAATGTATGAATAATATACGGACTTATGCTTGTCAAAAACTTTAAAACTAGAGTGTATTATTATCATCACTTTTGGTAAATTCTCTTGACGGCATTCATTATTCGCACAGAGTTAACGAATTCAAGTTTTTGCTGATTGGCCATCACACATCTGTACACGAGTAGGAATGCATAGGTGAACGTCGTTTATGAGTACATCTTTACTTTTTTAACAACATGTCTTGCTCGTCTTACTTGGATGGTTAGTGTGATAGGAGGTACATGGCAGTGCAACTATTCTTTTGTAAAGGGCTGCATTCAGGATTTATTCAAAACAACTCGCAACATCCTTATATAGTTGCAATCTGGTTTTTTCTTCGAACGATTTGTAAATGTTCGAGCAGTGCAACCGTACGGTAGTACTGACAAATATATTTTGGAAGAATTCCGACTTTATTTACCTGAGAACAGAACCTACAATCTTCTGTAGTTATCAGTTATGAAGTCTAGCGGCCGGTTTTGGGAAATGACAAGAGAGGTATACCAAAGTTATTTGTTGAAAGCTGGCTCGATATAAACAAATCTGCTTGTTTAAAAAAAAATAAATGGGAATTGGTGGAGCCATTTCAAACTTGTGGCATGATGGAAGATTGCAGATTTTGTCAAAATGTGGAAATCACTGACTGGAACACTGATAAACCTGAGCTCCTCGAAGGAATGAGGTGAAGGTCTGGCTCGACTTTGCAAGATGTCTCACTTTGTGCTGATTATCTTAAAAAAGGTATGAATTCATCGCTTTTCTCTCTAGCTATGAGAAAATGGTAAGGAAGATTGGCTTCTTTATGTAACCAGTCGAGGAAAAATTTCGTTTAAAAAGTGACCTTGTGTAACACCATGCCCGTTGCAAAGTGGTTGGGATAGGAGGCATACTTAGCGTAACGATTATCATGGTATATCTTCTCCCCGATATCTTCTCCAGCGCTATGGGTAACTAGTAGGGCTGACTTCGTTCTTTACCTAAGTAAAGGCAACCAGTCTTAATGAAAGAAAATTTTGAATTCAAACCAGCTATATCCCACTTAAAAATTGACCTTGTGTCGCATCTTACTCGTAGCGGAAAGGTTACGTGAATACACACTTGCACTATTATAAGTCATCAGCAGTAGTAGCCATTTTGGGTTCACTATTAAACAAAGGCTACTCAATGTCTTTCATGACGAACTTGACTGTGTTAGCCTCTACCAGTTCTCAGTAAAATTCATCTACTCAGCTTTTTATCTTCTATTAGGAATACGCTTATTATATCTTGGGCACTATTCTATTAACCTTTTGAAAAATCTGTTATCATCCCTTCTGACTCTGTATGTGCTTCTCTTTTATTTGTGTTGTTTAGTGATTTATATGATATCTATGACTTTGTTCTACTCTACTATCCATATTGATCTTTTTCTTTTTTTACTTTTGAGTGTTATTCGTTGCATTTCTCTCTCCATAAATCTCTGTATAACTCAAAACACCTCTTACAGTAATTCTTGCATTGATTACTATTTGTATCTTCTAAGTCTTTCAAGTGTAAAATATTATACTTCCCTTTTAAGTGACTCGCAATTTGGAAGCGGGATTACTGTGACGGTTCTTGTTGGAAATGGAATCGGCGACCCAAGTTCAAATTTTGGACGAGGCAGCTTTTATTTCATTTCGTACTAATCATCATCATCATATCGTGCTGGCAGCACGGATATCCCTGACCCTTTCTCGCCACTCCTCCCTATCGTTCATCGCCCTAGGTAGGTCTTCAGGACAACAACCTGTATCCTCACATAGCTGCTGAATGTACGTTCGTGCTGGTCGTCCTGCTTTTGCGCGGCCATGTGTGGGGATCCATAAGAGTACATCTCTTATGAGTTCATCTCTGCTTCTCCAGCAATGTCCTGCATGTCTGGTTCGTCTAACTTGAATAGTTTTCGTGATAGGGGGCAGGTGGCCGTACAGTTGGTGTCTTGTGGGATGTTGCTGCCAGGACTTGTTCAGGATTGCACGCAGCATTCTTGTGTAATTGCCATCTAGTTTCTTCTCCAGCCGTTTTGTTAGCGTCCATGTAGTGCATCCATATAGCAGTATCGATGTGACCGCTGCCTGGAAGAAACTGCGTTTCATTTTATCGGTTAGGTCTGATTTCCATATAGTCGATAGCCTATTGATAGCTGTCCATGCTTTCGTTAACCTCGTTTCGATGTCCTTTTCGGTTGATTCGACGCTGCTTCCTAGATACGTGAATTTGTCTACTAGTTTAAGAGGGGTTCCTTCTGGAGTGGAGATGTCCCCCGTTTGGTTATAGCACATATATTCCGTTTTGTGTGCATTAACATGGAGGCCTATGCTTGCTGCTGCTCGTTCCAAACTATGCAGAAGTGTTTCGGCTTGGTCAGGTGTATTTGCCAGTATCGCTATGTCATCGGCGTAGTCGGCGTCGGTAATTGTTGTTGCGGGGTATCTTCTGCTTCTTTTCTTCGTCAGTTCGAAGCCATTCTCTTTGATTTTGTCAAACGATGTTCTAAGTACGTAGTCTAGACAAATGATAAAGAGGTACGGAGCCAGCGTAGATCCATTCATTCTATCTCCAGCTATGGGTGAATAGTAAAACAGATTGGGTTCTTTAAACTTGGTGTGGCAATCAGTCTTGGAAAAGGAAAACTCAAAACAACTGTATTGTACTTCTTTTATTTCTACCACCCTCTACCATTTCTGGTTTTCATGCATTTTCACTCTCCTGTAATATTTAAAACAATCTTCCTTGATCACAGAGGACCATATGACGAGTTCGATCGAGAAAGTAATAAGACTAGTTATTTCATATTTCAGACAAGCAATGCTGATTAAGAATCAGCTGAAGAATCATCTACAAAAATGTTCAGTTCACTTATGCATCTTAGTTGAGTTTTATTGGATTATTACACGTGTGTCTGATTAAATTGGTCATAGAAATGGACATACAAGATCAAATTCTGTGTCAAATTTTAGAACAATGAGACAGAAATAATTAACAAGAAAACACGGGCTTACAGAATTAGTTTTTATTTCAAGTAACTTTTTTTAGGTAGCAAGAAGCATTTTTGGATGTCTGAGAAACTGGAAAACGAATCACATTCTGGTCGACCAATTACTTCACAAAGTGAGGAAAATGAGACAAAAATGAATTCTTTCGTCGGTACTTTCACCAGAAACTCATTCATTGAAAGTGTTTAGAAAGTTAGGTGACTGATTTTTTTTGTAGTCTAAACAGGCAATCTGAAGTGAAAATGAAAACACGACTAAAATTGAAGAACAGATATATTTTAATCCTAGATCCAAAGACGGCTAAAAGAAGTATCTTACTGATAGAGTTTTTAAAGAGAAACTTTTAGTTAACGTTCGAAATACAGACAGAGCTTTAAACGAATCTGTATAGCGGCATTTATCTAACCCTTCTATCACAAGCAGACTGTGATACAAGGTAAATTTTTAAGTAAAGTAAAGCTGCGGGAAAATAATGGATTCATATCTTTCTCAAGGTGTATTAACACAAAGTGAAATGAAAACAAGTATTGCATTTACTACTATGATAACCGTTATACTAAGTGTGCCTCCAAACCTGGATGCAACTGCCCTGTTCTTTACTCCCTCCCCCTCTCTCTCTTTCTCGCTCGCTTCTGTTTTTTTTTCTTTCTCTTGGACTAAAAGCCATACCCTTTATCTGTTGCATTTATTTATTTCCTTGCTTATTAGTTTTAGTTTGTTTCTTGGTTATGTTTTTATTAAGTCATTTACCAGTTACATATGCATATCCGTCGATCGTTCATATCGTTTTCTTTTTTGTTTTTTGTTTTTTTTATCAGATCGTTTAGCAAACTTTAGTACTATATTACAATTACAGTTCAGTCAGATACTTGGGAAATGTTTATTATTAACTTCATATAAATACGTACATTAAAATCATATTTAGAATAGTTACTAGATCCATTAAATTCTCGTTGTAACAGCAATCCATGATGATACTGATATATGAGAATTTAGAAATATTTCATTATCGAATTGAAAATAAAAAGAGTAAAGAATAGAGGATTTTGATCAGCATTTTACACTTATCTCCGTTAAAT